>CAXAMN010008447.1:79513-103298 GCA_963970005.1 Durusdinium trenchii
GCTATGGCTATTAGGGCGGAAGCCATCGCTATTAGCTTGGAGGCCATCACATGTGAGGGTGGAAAAAAACATTGCAGATATGAAGATGGCTGAAGTGGGGGGTATACCAAAGATTCCGCTTCCACACTCCACTGGTTCCAGTCCCAAGATTCTCGACAAGTGTGCATGGCTCCAAGATTCTAGACAACCAACCCATCCCATGTGCATCCACTGACCCTGCGGTTTCACCAGCCAAGCAACATCAAGCGATTTTGGCACTGGCTGCACCGGCTGCACCGGCTCACGATGTTTCCATCAGGGCGGCCTGGCGGAGCGATTTTCTTTTGGCACCGGTGATGGCCCTGCATGGCCCTGCATGGCGCCCCTCGCCCTCGCCACTGAGGCCCGAGGAAAAGCCTGAACCGGCTCCCGAGCCTCCGACCTCTGCGACCGAGGCCACCTGGGGAAGTGTCGACACTTCCCTTCAAAGGGAGGGGGGACACAGTGACACAGTGGGTGTGTGATCTGACACATGCTTTGTTGTGGAAACCGCAGCATTTTGGTTGGGAAGCTCGGACTGTCCAGGAGTGGAGTCCAGTCCAGTCGAGGAGTCCCAGCTTCAACTGGTCCCTTGCGGAGGTTTCTGCTGTTGTGCACTGGTCTGTGGGAAACCTTGAACCATCACGGAACTGATCCGATCAGTTGTCGTGAAACTCCAAAGGGATGAGCTCTTGAAGTCAGACATGTGTTGCTGTCAGACTGCTGAGCGAGAGATATTTATATCCTTTCCACTGGAAACGCTGGGGTTGGTGGCGGTAGAAAAAGCTTCCAGTCACAAGTTAGTGAGGTGGAGTGTTTTGGCATCCTGAGGAAGAAAGTCAAAAGCATCAAAGGCTCAACTAACTCTTAAGGTCAAGAGAAAAGACATCGCACTGGATGTACTACAACGTCTATGGTCTCTATTCTACGCTATAGGGTTGTCCACGCGGGAAGAACCCGTACGCGGGATGTTCACCAACCTTCCTCCGGGTGTGAAGCTATTTGGCCGCTGTTTCCTCCGCTGGTGTCGCCCGCGTCTGACTTGCATCGAGGAGGCTCCGGCAGCTGAAGGGGATTTGGATTCAGCGCTGACCGCAGTGAAGAAAGCTTTGGAGGCAGGCATGGCACCCCCAGTTGCCCTGGAGCCTCCAAAATTACCCGAACAAAGGAAGATTCATATATCCAAACATATCAGCAACTGGGTTCTTCATGTTCATTTGTTTGATTTTTTGAGTCACATGGTGCACCCCACCCATCAAGATCCCGAACAAACTATATGCCATAACCAGTCGTACAGCCAAATTCAAGGAATCGCAGCACTCGGAAGACCCTCCAAGTCACCGTTCATTGTTATTACTAATTATAAGATATTATAAGCGTTCCATTTTTGCGCCAGAAGAGTGCCCAAGCAATTGTCAGGTGTGTCTCAGAATATGCACACCTGAAGCAAAACCGTTCAGTCTATTTGTCTTTTTGCGCTGCTAGATATAGGGTTTTGCACAACGGTTTTTCAACCTGGACTCATCTGCAGATTACCAGATTTGGGGTACTCCAGACGAGGGATCACTCTAGGCATCCAGCAGGGTTCATTTGCCTGGGTGTTGAACAGGGATTTGGGTTCCCCTCAGTCTTTGAGCCTGATTCGAAAACACGATAAACTGAGTCTGGCTGCCCCTTCACCACAACAGCATTTCATGGAGCAATCCACCAAGGAGTTCATATCGCCATGACCCTTGGGGCCTCCATTACCCTTGTTTGGCCGTGGTCGGTGCTGCATCCGGAGGCATTGGAGCAGCACAGCCCAGAAAATGCCCAGGTCAAAAGCTTCATGGATCTCTTAAAGAAGGACAATTTACACGGTCGCGTGCGCAGGTCATTGCTGGCATTTGGCAATATCCCAGAAACATCTTGGTCACATGTTGAAGTTTGCGAGGAGGTGTCACCAACATAAAAGGTCGACAGGTGCTCCCCTTCGTCTGGGCACAAAGTGTGGAGTTTTCCTTTTTTGCTTGGTTTTCCTTTGTAACAGCATCTCACAAGACTGGCATGGCAGGCTATGGCAAGCAGAACAGGTGGAAAAAGGTTCCTTTTTTTGGGGACATGGATCGAATACCTACCTTGGAACTGAAAGGAGTCCTGTCATTGTGGGTAGACCTATTTCTGGGTCTTTTGAAGAGTGGTGTCCGGTCCGTCCGAAGTGTCCGAAGTGTCTACGACCCGTCTTCGATGTCCTGACAAGCAAGAGCTGTCCCGTGGAGTTGTCGGAGTGTAGTCCAAATCCCCCTTTTGCCCGGCGCAGCTTCTATCGCAGCAAAAGCGCTTCTCCGGTTTCAGGAGCCGCTCCTTCTACCAAAGGAGGAAGACACTGAGGCCAGTGCGGGTTCGTTTTGGTTGGGTTCGGTTGACATGTTCATTGATTCATTGCATCGTTTTTCCGGACATTCATGACTCATAGAAGTGGGCCAAATATGTCCAAACCAGGTCCTTTTGGAGGTGACTTTCTTGCTCAAAAGACACGCAAGGATGATGACGAGTACGTGGATGTGCATGTAGAAGAGGAGGAGGAGGCCTGGGGCCTGGGGCCTGGTTTTTCCACCCTCTTTCAGTTTCACATCTTGAGACGTTGAGGTTTCATTCCGGCGAACAAAAAAACCCACCGGACCTCCTTCCCTCGTGGCGTCCGCCCTTTTCAGGAGCCGCTGCCGGCGGAGCCGCCGGCGAAGCGGCTGATGCTGGCGAAGGCGAAGCCGCTCCCCCAGCCCAAGCGGCGGCCGCTCTTCATGGGTGCTCCGCTGGCGCACATGGGCATGGCCGGGCCGGCGAAGCAGCGGCCTGGTGGCGGAAGGGATGGCGATAGAGATGGAAGATGACGGATTTGGGTACTAGTGTATCACTAGTGAGTTACTAGTGACCTAGTGGCAGTGGCTCAATATTCCAGTGTAGTTGATCCGACACAGGAACATGTGTTTAACCTCAAGTGAATCAAACCAGACCTAGATCAAGAGATTGTGTGTACTGTTATAGTTATATATATATATATCGAATAAATATTCTCACAACCACCATATGTAACTATGCGTTTCAATCCTATCTGGATGATTTAATAACAGGCCATGCCCATGACGCCACCCCGCCTAGGAAGTCAAGCCCCAGCCAGAAACCTGGGTTTAGTGGTTACATGTTATTATGTATATTTTTCAAGATAACATCTATTCTCCAAAAACACATTGTTTTTCTTTTGTGCCCTATGGAGAGATTTCTTGCCGGCACCGGGACCAGCTTCCACGACCAATACTGCTCACACCGAGGCTTTGTGACAACATTCTTGCAAGGATGAATGATCAGCCAGGGGACTGAGCAGTGCTGGTGAACATGGGTCAGAACTTCAGTTTCTATCAAATTGGGGAACACTGTACTACTGACACGTTGATCCTCTCCAGAGATTCAGTATGTTCAAAGATCCCCACTTGGAGGGGTTTGCTAGTGAAGAGTCAACAGTACCTGAAAGGTGTCACGCTGTCGCGTCAACTTTGGGCAGAAGGATCAAGCAACACCTTCATTCCATTCAACAGCCCCATTTCCATTGATTGCTCGAACTTGGTCAGACCCTCCGACGACCTTCCTCAATAGAGATGTTGACCACAAAGGCTTTGATTTGACATCACGTTCGGCGGTCAGTCTCCTCGTTTTCGAGATGCTGCGTGGCCATCGCGTGGCCTAAAAGCTTTGTTTCAAAGAGAACGGACACATGTGGACACCAGATTTTGTTTCGGTCGTTGACCCGGACGACGGTCTACAACCACCGATCGAGGGGGGCACGAGGAAGTAGCAATGTCAAGGAAGTGGCGTAAGGGAACTTCCAGGAATCTTTCGTGCACCTTGGGTTGATTCGTGAGGGACAGATGGGACAGATGGGCCCGACCACGACTCACGAACCATCCGTTTCAGCCGTTTCGGGAGTCATGGGTTCTGAGAAGATCCCAGACATCGAGCATTGAAAATTGAGGACTTTCTTCCACAGCAACCTGCAGACTCTGCAGACTGAGATCTTTTTCACCACGTCTTTTCAGCCTTTCGACATCTTTCGACCACTCCCAAGCCGCGGAGCCAGTGCCAAGGCCAGTGCCAGAGCCGCTGGTGCCGCCTCCACCTCCGCTGATCACCTGGAGCGTGGCGTCGCCGCGCAAACGGCCCTGGACCCTCGACGCATCGGGGGTGCTGCCGGAGTGGCTCACGCTGCCACAGCTGCCGGATGCCTTTGGTCCGATGCTCCGGGCAGCTGTAGGCCGGCCTCGTCTGGTTGGCTGGAGGATGGTTGAATGGGGGGAAGGAGGAACCATTCTACTGTAGGGTAAAATTCTGCACACGTCGGATGCAGGCATCCTCCCAAACTCCCATGTGCCGAGCCCTCTTTGCGGGTGTTGCAGGCGCCTGTGGCTTTGACCCTGGAGGCAAGGTACAGCAGCTCGTCAGGATGTGGCTCTTGCGTGGCACACAGAGCTCCATGGGGCCTGGTGGGGCCTGGTGGGGCCGCAGTATCCTAGGCCAGTGGAATCATCACCTTGGGGGTAAACATCTATATATATCTGAATCATTCTGAATCCACCTCCACAAAGATTACTCACACACACAGAGACACACGCAACAAAAATGGATGACACTTGAGAAGAACACTTGACCTTTGACGCGTTTCACCCGGAACGGTGCCTTTTTTGATGAGGGTCCACGGGTCCATGGGCAGCTGGTCGTTGAAGCCGGGGTGCCACACTTCATACACCTCTCGCAAATTTCCTGGTACCTCTCTACCTTTCCGATACTTCCCCGGTCTCAAGTGTTGAAATCCCGTCGGGGCACTCCATTCGCCCATTCGTCGACGCGAGCATTGCCATTCGCCCTTTCTGGATGCGAGGAATCCGTTCGGAGTTTACGTGAAGTGGTTTGTTGGTCTGAAAAAGGCGCCGGGTCCAAAGGTGCGGGCCGCCCGGCGGATCCAAAGCGCCGAGTCGCGACGAGATTGAAACGGTTTCCAGTGCCCTTGCAGTCCCTTGCACCCGTTTGCAGCGGAGGAATGTTTCTTCTTTGGCGTACCAAAAGGGGATGTGTGCGTGTGTACTGATCATGGCCTGCAAGATTTTGCATCTCCTTTGAACCATGAGATATGTTTTCTGATGTTCCAAGCCATTGGCAGTCATGCTTTTCAGCTTTTCACACCCACAGCGAAAAAAAGAAAGACAATACAAAGTGTAGAAATAAATCGACAACCAAACACCGTCAGGATTGGCGGACCAATCCATGGGGCTCCATGATTCTTTTTTTGTGGACGCGAACTGGCGGTTTCAGCCGCGACGGGCGCCCATGCGCCAAGGGATGTGACGGTGGAAGTGGACCAAATCAACTTCTCTCAGAATAGCTGCGGGAGTAGGCGTCTGGGCTTACAAGCAGACGAGCAGCGGAGAGAGTTCTCGCATGGTTGAGTAGTGACGTCAAGCCGTCTTGAGGATTGCAGCTAAGAGTACTGGGAAGGTAGACTCGATTCAGCTTACTCTGAAGGGCAAGGGCAAGTCGTCTTATTTCTCTCTCAAACTTCACAACTCCCTTGGGCCTGCGATGCTGTGACGCCGAGGTCCGGTGTTCCCCCGTGTTCCGTGTTCCGGTGTTCGGCCCTCAGGTTTTCGGATGGCCGACAGTTCGAAGAGCTGATGTACATGCTCCACAAAGGACACGGCGGGATCACGGCGACACTGGCGGGATTGGGCTTTGTGGATCCGGTCTCGTTGGGCAACAGGCTAGCTGCTAATAGCGAGCTGGACAATCAACTGTGACACATCCAGATACATATCGATGGTCTGTCCAAAACAAGAATCCGCCTGAGAGAGATTCTTTCATGAATGCACTGACTGACATTCCAAGTGAGCCACGGTAGGGCCCATGTAGGCCCCATTGTACTGGTGCAGAATACTCGACTCATATTCTTGAAAACAAAGGTCACGAATACGAAGGAAAAGCAGGATCGCCCACTCGATCGCCCAAAATCACAGCAAACACATACAAACAAGAGCGAGCTGGCAAGCCCCAACCGCATAGCGGTTGGAGGGAAACTCAACAGGCCAGTTGGCAACGCAGGTGTTGGCCCTCTCGGTCATGTCGTCCCGTCCTCGCCCAGCGGTTTTTCTCGAGCTGGTCCGCTCCAGGAGTGTACCATCCGTACAGAACCTCTTGGCTTTGCCTCGAGTGCTGGGAAAGAAGCCTAACCCTCAGGAGATTGCAAAAGAGGCGGGCATGTTTTTAAGTTCAAACATAAATCTTTAAGCTTTATAATTTCTAATTCATATATATATATATATCAAGAACGTCCGAAAGGCTGCCCTTCTCCTGGATCTCGCGGTGGGGAAGGCGGTTTAGTCGACTGGGGTATTTTCAAGAGGCATACTTCTACAGGTATGAGTTCCAAACAGACACCCAAACTTTCCTTGAAGCTTCCTTTCAGGAATTTAACATGACCCTGGGTTTGTTCGCATATTCCCCCTCCCTTCCCTCCTAGTCGTCCAGGCACTTGTTCCAGGCATGTTTCGATGTTTCAGTGCGCTGAAGAGCCGTGCTGCAGACTCTTCTATACCCAACCCCCCAAAAAACCTAAGCCACTGTGATTTTCTTTAGACAACTACGGTGAACCTTTCCTGTGGGGCTGTCAGATTGGTTCAAAGCACAACGCTTATGTCTGGGGGAAGACCCCCTTGCAATAAGTAATCCCCAGCCATAGGCGGAGACAGTTGGTGGGCCATGTGAGAGTTTCTTTGTAACGCTCGGTCTACATGGGCCGTAAGTATTTCTGTTGTGCCTGCATCATCTGCATCGGCACCAACAACAAACTCGCGTGAGTTCACAAAGATAGCCCATGAGGGGCTTATCCACGGGTTTTGTGAACGCCCCACTACCCAGTTGCGGCGAAAACAGCAAGTGCGAACCCAGAGTAGGTTCCATATGGTTCGGACTCCATGGCACGCAGTGTGGACCCGAAGAACCCGCGGTTCTTCCATGGGTCCACCGCGCGGACGGACCCTGCACACGGTCCGCCCGATGGTCGAGTCGCGGCCCAAGGCCCGGAGGTCTACGAGAGCTTGAACAACCGGCGCCTGTACTGCCTCAAGAAGTACAAGGTGAGTGTTGGTGGCGAACAAGAGCGGGGGGGGCTTGGATGTTGGCTCCTTTGGAAGAGAGCATGCCCCTTTTTTCATCTCATCGGCACTTGATAGACACCCAGAAGGACGTGTCCAGTTGCACACAGCTGGCCAGGATGTAAATACTAGATACTGATGCTGCTAGGCCGCTAGGCGGTGTTCGTAACACTCTGAGAACAGAGAGCTGTTGCACAAGAGATCGCCTTGTCGATGAAGAGGTCCTTAGTCCTTAACCCAGACCTTGGTCGCTTGTTATCTTGGGATTGGGGGTGGTTATTGTGGCAATCTCTCCATGAGACGCCCGGCGTAAATACCAGTGACCGGTGTTGCGGCACCGGTTTTGGCCCAGTGTTGGGGCGGTGAGGGTGCTGGGTGGGTCGGGTCCTGGGTCGACGTGGCGTCCACAGGAAGAAGTGAAGTTGTGGGGAATCCCAGTGCAGAGGGGGAAGATTCTCCGCGGGAATCAGGAATGCAGTAGTGCTGCAGTTGTTCCGCCCGGAATGCTGCGCTGCTTTGGGGCAAGTTGATTCTCAACTTATATGGATCAACATATGCTTTCAAGCAGATGATTCTTGGAGGTTTCTCTTCAACTTTTCAGAGATCTCCGTGTCTTCACCTTCATCCTCTCCTTCATAGACTCCATCCTCAAAGCTCTTCCCAAACCATCATAAACCATCCTTCTACCACCTCTGCACTTCCTTCTTGTCTCTTCTTCTCTTCGAGGTTGAACTTCTTGTAGATGTCTGGCCTCAGGAATGGGGAGTCGGCTCCAGGGCTAATCGCCCCTTACCGTCTGGTGGAAGAAGCTGACCGTCTTCATCTCCTCACCTTCACACTCCGCAATCTCATCCTCATCTTGCTTCTGCTGTGCCATCTCCACCAGTGCCCAAAGGCCATTCTTCAAGATGATGACTCACTTTCAGATGATGAGCAGGAAGGTAGATCGAACCCCAATCCTAAAGTCCTTGAACGACCTTCACCTCCCTGAATCTCAAAGCAGGAGATGACCACATTCGACGATCTCTTTCTTTGGGGTGTTGCGTTTCAGGTGGCTCATCGGAGGACTCAACATGGGACCTCCACTTTCAGGGAGCGGTGGCTCATGGTTTCATTTGGTATCATGTGGTTTCATGAGATGTGGGTGTGTCTGGGAATCATCGTGCGGTGGTGTCATGGTAGAGACCACCAGAACCAAGCACTGGCGCAACTATGACTTTGGGTGGGAAGGGGAAAAAATTGTAGAAGGGGGATTGTAGGACAATTTGTGTTTAGTGTTGCCTTATAGGATTTTATGTTGGATTTCAACGTATGGACATTGCCTTTGATGTTTTATGTCCTGTTTGTTCTGAGACATTTGGGAGGCAACAATTTAGGGGCAGATTGGTTTTAAGATGAGGTGGATATTTGTTTAGGTTGTTGTGTTTTATTTTTGGGTTTGGTGTCGCACTTCGTCCTGTCGGTCGTTTCTCCCCGTGCCTCGTGTTCATCGCCGACTTCTTTGTTCTTTTTCTGTCCGGAAACCCAGAGATGCGATTGGGCAGAGCTTCGGAACACGGTGATGAATTCAACAAGAGTTTAAAGCAGATTGAGAGTTGCTTGGCACGGTGCTTGAGCAATCACTGCGTTGGTGAGATTGATTTTTTTTTGTAGATTTCGAAGCTCAAAGTGATTGTGAGACCTCATTCGTTCAGTCATCCACGATGGCGCCGAAGAAAGTGCTGAGTGTGGAGGCACAGGCAAAAGCCCTTGCCCAAGGCTATGTGTCAAATGAAGTCAAGGAAGCATCGGATTTTGCCTCATCAGAGCCCTTTTTGGAGAATTCCCCACACCAAAACCCCTACACCAAAAGCGGTGTCAGCATACACCAAAAGCGGTGTCGTCGCACACCGAAACTGGTGTAGGCTAATCTGGTGCTTTCTTGCTGTTGTGGCACTCCCTTCTGTAGAGCATACCGTTTTGCATCCCCTTTGAGAGTGAAAAGTCAGGAAAACCTTACGACGTATTTGCTTCAGAAGAGTGGCACACAAACCCATCGCAAGCCCTCGCTTTCACCCCGACAGAGACTTTTTGATGTTCAGCGCGACCGTCCCGAGGTTGAGACGACAAGGGGGATAACAACATCTTGAAGGGGAGTTCGTGGGGTCATTCAACCAGAGATTGAAACGAAACACTTGACCCAACAGTCTTCAGACTTTGACCTTCGGCTTCTTTTTCAACCAGAGTTTGGAAGAAGACACCTTGCCAAACAACCTGCAGACTTTGACGTTCGGTCACTTCATCCAGAGATTTGACATATATGTATTTCATATATGATTATAATTATAGTATCATAACACATGACTACATATATATACATATCATATATTATATCTTTGTCACGCGTCCTGTTTCTCAGAAGGGACGCCGACGTTGTCATCGAGACTGGGGGTTTGGGAGTGGGGGGATGGGAGCGCGTCGTTCGCGTCGTTTCTTGTTTTCTCCTTTTTTCTTTTTTGGAAGAGAAGACAGAGAAAGAAGAAAGGCCTCCACCAGTCCAGTCCCCAGAGACGAGATGATTTTTTTTGTTTTTATTCTATTCGGTTTTTTGATTTTATATATTTAAAAAAAGTAGGTCATAACAGAAGTGGTGGTGGTGATGACGGGGAGCGCAGTGGCATTGACCCAAAAGCATACCCGTCAAATCATCATCATTCCTTCTGTGTAGGATAAGGTCGTAAATGACCACCCCCATATGAATATCTTATAGTAGATAACCGAGTTCCTTTGGGAGTGATGCCAGTTTTAAATTTTTTTCATCACTCCCATCCGTTCTTCGGTTTAACTAAATCCCCCAAAGTGTGGCAGGAACGGAGATTTTAAGTGAAGACTTCGTGGCAAGTGGCAGGTCAGAGATTTGAAGTGAAGATTTCTTGGCAAGTGGCAGGAACAGGGATTTTCAGTGAAGATTTCGTTGAACACAGCACTACACCTTTCAACAACACACCTAAAGACACTTAAAGAAATGTCGCCTTATAGAATTAAGATATTAATGCCTTGTTATTTAGTCATTGACGGAAAGAAGCAAGAAATGGATGAGGACATCTTTGACCAAATGGTTGAAGCCCTCCATCAACCAACCACTCCAAACAACACACCACGAAACACTCAAAGTAGATGGAGACCCGACGGAACTTATGACAAAAAACCATTAGATGAAGATTATTTCAAAAATTATTATCAAAAGGAACTCAAAATTCCGTTCAAGTGTCCCGACTGCGGACGCACCATTAGTAGCAAATCCAATTTATCCAAACACCGGCAAACCAAAGTCTGTATGAACAACCGAAGCCATTGAACAATGGTTGAAGTCCAACCCAAAACCCAAAAACTCCAACAGGCAACCAAAACTACTTAAAGACATACCACCCTATATAGTAAGGAGAATATGGTAGAGGGTTCAATGTTGAAAGAAGTTTATAAAGATGGCAACCAACACAACCAACATTCACTTCAACCACAACACCCTCATTCAAACAACGTCCCAGTAAATACACTTAAAGAAACATTACCCAATAATATTATAGATAATACTATAATGGACAGTTCAGACAAGACCTTTTTGGATTACCTTTTATCATCCGAAAAGGGTGAGATACTCAACAACAGGAAACTGAAGATAGGGGAGAAGACCTACAACTTCAAACGAAACGAACCAATAACACAGAGATTGAAGACCAATTTCAACACAATCAGACAGACTATGGATTATAAACAGTATGAACTGAAAGAGAAGAGAGGCTTTAGGTGGGTCAATCTGGACAAGAACAAGACACTGAGAGGAATACAAAAGAGATACAAGGCAACCATCACAAACGAACAGTCAGCATTCAAGGGATACACCAACTCATACTCAATCAGCAACATCAAAGTTCAAGGCATCAAAGCCCTTCAATATCTCAAATACCAAGACTTCAAACTCAAACAATATCTGAAGGAACATAAGGGGATGAAGGTCTTTTTAGAAACCTTCAACAGTTTCAATTCAAGAGCAAGAAGACCAACGAAGAGGTCAGGCACACCATCAAGAGTAGAAGATATGAAATAACAAACGAAGATGAAATAACAGAAGTCTTAAACCAGATGGCAACAGACATAGAAATCCAGATGGACAAGATGGAACTTTCAGAGAGTGGATTAGTAATAAAACAGATTGAACAGTTGAAATTCAATTATGACAAATACAATCCAACACGTGGAGGTAAGTTCACACCTTTACCTAAGTGGGTTTCAACCAAGAAAGCCTGTATCAACATCCAAAATAAAGATGAATATTGTTTCAAGTATTCCGTTCAGTGTGGCATATACAACATATATGAGAGAGACCACCCCGAAAGGGTCAGTCATTACAAGAAACTCACTGATGAACTGAACTGGACAAATGTAAAGTTTCCTTCAAATGTTGATATAGATACATTTGAAGAGCACAACGAAGGACAGGTGGCAATCAATGTTTATTTTTTAGACCCTGATGAGGGCAAACAATCAATCCTACTGTATAGGAAGACCAAGGTGTTAAAGGCAGAACATCAGATAAGTCTGTTGAAACTGGAAGATGGAGATGACTACCATTATGTTTATATCAAAGATTATAATAGGTTGATGGGTAGTCAGACCAACAAGCACAATGAAAAACTTCATCACTGCTTCCACTGTAAGCACGGCTTTAAATCAAAAGAACTTTTAGATGAACACACTGAAAAAGGATGTATGGTAGTTGAAGGACAACAAATAGAAATGCCTGATGTAAGCGAAACAATGGTCTTCAAGAACCATTGCAAGAAACTGAAAGCACCCTTTGTAATATATGCTGATACCAACATCATAGACCCTGCGGTTTTATGATTAATGTGGTCAATAGCATTGATGGTTCATCAGAACCGTTGTTATATAGAGGTGAAGATTGTATGGATGTCTTTGTGAAAAAGATGATTGAGGTGAAAGATAAGATAATGAACAAGATGAAAGGAAAACATAAATAATTATGAGGGCTGATGATTGGAGGGACTTTAAAACCGCTAAGAAGTGCTTTATATGTGGTAAAGACTTTCAAGAGGGAGACAAGAAGGTCAGAGACCATTGCCACTTTACGGGTAAGTATAGGGGTTGTGCCCACGATGACTGTAATCTTCAATTTTCAATGAGGCATTATAAAGTTCCGGTGTTCCTTCATAACCTTAAAAAACTATGATAGTCATTTGATAATAGAGAGGGCAAATGAACTGTCAGAAAGAGCGAAGATTGATGTAATAACCCTGAACAGTGAGAAATTCATCACCTTCGCTTTTAAGAATATGTGCTTTAAGGATAGTTTCAGTTTCTTATCGTCTTCATTGGATAAGTTAGTCAAGTTGAGCAAGTATGAGGATGGAGTGAAGAAAACTGAATGGCAAAATAACTTTAAATTCAGTAAGAGAAACCCCCATGTCAGTAATGATGAGGATTTGGACTTACTGAGTGACAAAGGGGTTTATCCATACGATTACTTTACTTCCTTTGATAAGTTCAGAGAAAAGCAACTTCCACCTAAAAAGGAGTTCTACAGTAATCTGACTGAAAGTAATATTGAAGATGATGAGTATGAAAGGGCACTGAGGATATGGGAACACTTCGGTTTGAGAAACTTAGGTCAGTATCATGATTTATATCTGAGAACCGATGTGTTGCTATCTGAAAATTTTAGAGACTTATGTTTGGAATACTACGGTTTAGACCCTGCTCACTACTTTACACTTCCTAACTTTGCTTGGGATGCTATGTTGTTGAAAACTGGTGTTGAGATAGACCCCTTGATAGACCAAACAATGTATGAGATGATAGAGAAGGGTTTAAGGGGTGGAATGTGTCAGGTCAGTCATAAGGAGGCAAAGGCAAACAATAAGTATATGATGGTTGACTACGATGATGAGAGACCATCAAATTTCGTAAACTACTTGGATGCCAATAACCTTTATGGACTGGCTATGTCAATGAAACTACCCATAGGAGAACTCAAATGGATAAAGAAGATACTGAATAAGAAAATGATAATGGACTGGAACGAGAACGATGACAATGCCTATATCCTTGAAGTGGATTTAGAGTATCCAAAGGAGATACACGACCTGACATCAGACTATCCACTAGCACCCGAAAATATGAAGGTTGAAGAACAATTCCTTTCCAAACATCAGAGGGAACTACACCGACACTACTACAACGGGAAGGAGGCAAAGGACGAGAAACAACCAAAACTCATACTAAGTCAGAAGGACAAAACAAATTATGTAGTTCATATTGAGGCGTTCCAGTTTTACTTGAAGAAGGGGATGAGGTTAAAAGCGGTTCATAGAGGAGTGAAGTTCAAACAACGGTGTTGCTTGAAACCTTGGATTGACTTCAACACAGGGAAGAGAAAGGAAGCAAAGAGTGATTTTGAAAAAGATATGTTTAAGTTGATGAATAACGCTGTATATGGTAAAACAATGGAGAATGTCAGAAATCATATTGACTTTGAATTAGTATCAACACAGGAAAGGATACAAAAGTGTATTAACAATCCTAATTATAAGGGATGTCATATTATCAATGAAGAACTGGCAGCAGTGGAAAAGGTGAAAACAGCGTTGAAGTTGAATAAATCCATCTTTTTGGGAATGACCATTCTTGACCTTAGTAAGGTTCATATGTATAGTTTCTACTACGATGTGCTTAAAAAGGAGTATATATGAGGATGATGTCAGGTTGATATATACAGATACTGACAGTTATGTTATACAGACCTTCACTGAGGACATCTATGAGGACTGGAAGGAGATAAAGGATTATATGGATTTCAGCGGTTATGATAAAAATCACCCTTGCTATGACCCTACCAATAAGAAAGTGTTAGGTAAGTTCAAGGACGAGATGGACGGAAAAATCATCATAGCGTTGAGACCTAAGATGTATTGCTTGAAGATATTCAATGAAAATAAGGTTGAGAAGAAAGCAAAGGGCATTCCAAAGTTGAAGGTGAAAAAGGATTTAGATATGAAAGATTACAATGCCCTACATCAGAGGAAGGCGAAGGACGTGAATTTCAACGCCATCAGGAGTAAGAACCATCAAATATATTCAATAAACCAATCAAAAGTAGGACTGACAAGTTATGACAACAAAAGGTATTGGGTCAATGATACCGAAAGTGTGCCTTATGGGCATTATAGTATATCAAGTTGAAACCTATGATGCTGAAAATGCGGGTGTTCATTTTGAACACTTTTCAGGACAAAAAGTGATGTCTTTTTTGTCCTGAATTCTTCCAAAAAGAGACCCTCTGGATGCTTATGATGTCGGCAATGTTTTTTGCATTTCTCGCATCCCTTGGAAGCATTTTTCACTTCAACAGCCTCATAAAAAATTACCCTACAAAAGGTATTTTTTTTTTAAATCAGGCTTTCGCCTTTGCTTTTGCCCTTTCTTTAGGTTTCCCTTTCAGTTCTGCCACTTCCTTTTCTAACTTGTCTATTCTATCCATTTGCTCTTGGTGGCTCTTCCACAAGATGGCACACATACGACCATATTGATACTCATATATTCATTGTCTTCATTCACAACATTTTCAAACTCTTCGGGTATTGCTTCTTTGACGTCCTGCGCTACAAAACCTATATGTTGCCTTTTCTTCAATTCGTTCTTCATATAGTATTTTTAACCTTTATCTTTTTCACAATCTCGCTACAATCAGAATGGACGACATCAATGTCATCCTTCAACCTCTCATCCGATGTCTCCGTAAGGGCGACGCAGGTGATGTTATACCCAGAAGTAATATCAACGTTAAACTGAAAGCGTGTAAGTGAGTTGTCATAAAACATATAGGTGCTTCTATTGTATCCAAAGGAAATGTCATCAGGTTCTAAAGTATTATGACTATCAAAGATATGCGCCCTCAACGTTTGACATTGAAAGAAGTTAATAACATTGACGCTGACATCACAATCAAACTTAAAAATACCAGAAGGATAATTAACGTCATCCTTGTCATAGAAAGCGAAGGTTGAACCGTTCTGTTGAAGCAACATATTAAAATCCCCATCGGTGTTATAGGTATTACACCTTATCGGGTATTTTGCTTCAATGTATGAAGGATAAACTAACAATACATTAGCATCTGCCCCTGCTCCTAAAATAGTAATAGGACTATTGACAGTGCTGTCATTCCAAATTCTCAATATATTGTCAGTGCCTTCAATTGCTTCATAAATTCTACTAAACTAATCACCTCCTGTAAAATACAACCATCTGGGAATATGGATGTGTCCTGATGTATCATCAAACCTCATCTGTTCCACCCCATTCCTACTAAATATGAGACTTTCAGTATCATAACTATCAAAGGCATTACTCTTAACTGCTCCATAGGGTTTTTGTAAAATCATATCACCCCTAAATAGAATACTACCCCTTTCAACTCTTATAACTTCACTATCACTAATTAGTTCATTGCCTAAAATAAACCTGTAATATATAGTCATCATTGCCACCGGCATGAAATTTTAATCACCAAAGTTTATTCTGTCCTGATTATCAATTTTAATATTGCCAGTGCAAGTAATATTTCCATTGAAAAAACTGCTTCCATTGACTGTTAGTGTATCTGTTCCATTCCTTGCTCCATTGACCGCTAAATAACCGGCAGTATTACCAATTCTAACTCCACCATCAGCAAAGTAATTTAAATACTTCTCTCTTGCTGCGCCACCAACAAAAAAACTATCAATTTGATTACCATTGCCTAATTGTATCATTCATCAACACTATCTGAAATGGTTAAACCGACGCCATCATTATTAATATCTGTTTGTCTATCTAACTTAAATTCTATCATCGGTGGTCAGTCTGATATAATCTACTGAATTCCTTTGAATTGACATAGTTGTATTGTTTGCTGTATTCACTATATCCGAATTCAACCCACCCGAAAAGGCAATACCAGAAGCAATGTTTAAAACAGAGTTCAAATCGTCGTATCTCATATGTTCAACTGATGGACTTGTTCCATTGCTATGAGCACCATAAAAGACTGTATCGGTCGCCAATGACCTATTCCAAATATTGTTAGTATAGACATTTGAAGTAGATACTCCGATTGAATTCGCCACATTAACAACACTATTAGCACCATCCAGTTTAAAGTATTCAACACCGTTTCTTTGAAAAATGACATCATCATCACCATTACTGTTACATGTATCGCAATTAAGTTGAGTAGAAATTGAAACCAGACCCTCTGTCATTACTAAGTTATTAATTGAAGTGCCGTTATTACAAGTCAGTTTTATATAGGGGGCTGTCTGGTCTATATTTCTAATCCTTAATACATTGAATGAACCTTCAACGCCTTCATATATTTCACTCTTGCCTCTGCCACCCATAGGCATAATCATTTTGTTAAATCTTATTCTTTCTGGCGATGCTAAAAACCTCATATACGCATCACCATTTCTTGAAAATATTACATTTGTATCGGTTTAACTATCTATGGTGTCTGTTTTAAAACCGTTCTCTATGTGTAGTTCTTGTTTCATTTCAAGGGTTGAATTGGTATAATCGTATCTTATATATTCAGTGGCGTTGTGTGTCCAAGCAGTGTCCGCTGTGAGGTTTGATGAATAATACTGGTTTGTATTAACCGCGTTCGCTGTTAATCCTGCTGTATTGACGCCTGTAGCGTTCAAAATTGAACTGACCCTTGCGTTTGCTGTAAAGACCGGATTTGCTAAATTTGCTTTTACTGTAAACCTAACGATGTGTCTATTTGAGATTGAGTATATATATCAGCGGTGTTCGCTTTCGCGCTTAACAATGTATCAATCTCCAAATTTGTATAACCCGTCCATTCACCGCCTCCACCGCCTCCACCACCTAAAGAAGGTATGTCGGTCAGTTTCTTCAGTTGTCCGTCGTCGGGGTCAATCATCCTAAGCTCATACGCTTCAATGCTTCGGTTTATGTTGTAATAGTTTGCCATCTATATATATATATTAGTTAGAAAGAACATGATAAAATAATTACTTGTTTTTTTCATTTATATAATCATAGAAAATTACCGACTGCGCCTTGATTTCCAGAATACATTCGTGTTCAATGACAATATACATCTTTTGAGGCATCAACCCGCTTTCAGTTGTGTATAGCGACGTTCCATACAACGGTTTCACGCGAACGACCATATTTGAATTGTTCTTCAAATTCAATCCGGTGTAGTTGGCGCTATTCAGTTTCTTTAGGTTGAACCCCGCGAGGAAGGAGTTAGTCTTATACATATGAGGTTTGATGGACACGTGGTTGTTTCGTGTCTCTTGTAGGTGTTTGTAGTTGTCCATCACTCCCATCGTTGGCATCTCCGGTATGACCGTGTTGCCTATTGAAAGTTGAAAGGATAAATCCAAGTCTTCTCTGTAATTCTGACCTATGACGTGTAAGGCATCGTATGAGATGGGATGATATATAAGGTTGTGTTGTTTTAGAACTCCTTTGAAGTTCCTTTGTATCCCTTGTCGCTGTAGAAGGAAATGAATATGTTGTCTGCCTTTGATACATTGCGTACGATGGTTGTGAAAATGTCTGTGGTCTGGTTGAGTGTTCGAGTTTGGACGGATACACTGTTAAAGGTAATGGGTAGGGATTGCTTTTCCAGAATTTCCGCATACTCGGCAAACAACCCATCATCTAACCTATGAACGTCGGCTGTGATGATTGGTTGTTCAATAGACCATATTTGAGAAGTGTTGGCAGTGGTGAAGGTTGGGTTTAAGTCGGTCGTTCCTAAATCTATGATGGGTTCTAACGGGTTTGCCACTAAAGTCAGTTCACTTACAATCGGCGCGTAGGAGAGAGGAATGAAGTTTGAGACTTGGAAGAACGGACAGCCTGGACGGTAATAAATGGTCTTTTTGTTTTTGAAACCCATAAAGTTAGATGCGATTCGATGACTTCTTCTATCACTGGCAGTCTTCCGGTGTTGCTTCCATCATAGGTTAAGTATCTGTTTCCTTCGTTGTAAAAGGTCTCTCCGAAACCTATATTATCAGTGTAGTTTCTTGAACCGTCGTCTTGTAAAATATCCATCATTGCTTCATATCTGTTAAGCTCAGGAATTTCAGCAATGACATTGCTACCCATCATCATCCGCATCCGTTGGAAGAAACTTGATGGTTTGTAGGCGGGTCTCAACTCTTTCGTTCCATCGTTGTCTCCGTTGATTAATGTAAAACCCATCAATAGACTTCTTAAGCTAATCCACTCGATCGCTCCTCCTGTGAGATTGAAACGGATGACCGAGTTAGAGTTGGATGAGTAAGTTGAAACGGATGAAGGATAGAAGGTCTTGCTCTGATATAACTTGCTCCACCCTTCAGTCTGTATCGTAAGACGTTTTCGTTGAGAACATCTAAATTTTCCAATGCTTCCATACTAATATATATTATATATAGAAACATGTATGTAATATCAAAATGGAAAGTTTCTTTTTGAAATTTAGGATTTTAATTTGACTATGTCAAAGCAACGTTGTATTTCTTAAATATATTTTTGCCCTTTTTCTTCTTGGTGCTCTTGCTGGGCGTGGGTTCGGATGCTATACTTTTATTTTCATTGCTCTTTATCTCACTCCCGCTCTCTATAATCTTTTTTATTTCGTTGTATGTCAGGTGCTTCTTCCTCTTTGTGGTCTCTTCCTTTAATAGTTGCGTTTCCTTCTTGTAGTGTCGTGTGTATTCTTTCACTCTGTCTTCCATTATATACTAAACATTAGATTATTTGATGACCGACGCCTTTACCTACATCCCCGAAATACTTCACCTGATATTCGTGATTGTAAAGGGGATTGAAGGAGTTTTTATTGACATGGACGTTCGCCCCTCTGTCAAGCATACTCACCGCATCGTTTGATGTTCTGTATCGTTCAACATTGGGGTCGGTGTTCAAGTTCCAACTCTTCAGCGGGGCATTGTATGTTCTCACTTTCCATCTTTTATTATTACTATTATTCAGTTCCATCGCGACCGCTCCACCGAGACTATGCCCTACAACCTTAGCAATCAAATACCCGTTCCTTTGTATATAGTCGTTTGCCGTCTTGTATCTTTTGGAATGACTTACCATACGAAAGGGTATGAAAAGGTCATCCATAACGTCCTGCGGTAAATCCTTTGTTCCCGCTATGTATAAAGTCCTATTGTCTGGATGGTAGTATAGTCCGTTGTCGGTGGTGTTGTATGCCTTCTTCAGTCCGGTCTGGTCGTTGATGTTGCTATATGTATCTAAGTATTCGCTCTGCTTCTTGGTCTCTTCTTTGACTTTGTTTACTATACTGCTCTGTTTCTGGTAGTATTCTTTGTTGAAGGTCTTGCCGTCAATCTCTTTGAAGGGGTTGAAGTTTTGAGCCCTTCCCTCTACCTTGATGTTTTCGTATCTCCTTTTCATATATAATTAACATTATAAATAAAATAAACATCTACAACTAATTATACATTATTGATGTCCAGATTTAAGAAGATATACATTGACAGTCATCACAGGACTATCAATTCCAACAGTTCCAGCGACTTTGAGATTTACCTACCGGAAAGTCAGGAGTGCGGGGATGACACAAAACTATACGTTCATGAAATCACCATCCCTAACAGTATCTACCCCGTTCAGGCGGGTTTGAATAATATTATGTATTTCAGGCTCACTAACTTCTCATCAACGAGGGATGTCAAGGTTTCCATTCCTTCCTCTTCTTATGTTGGTGCTACTCTGGCAACGGCTCTACAGGTTAATCAAAAAATTCTCACCGACGGGTTCTTAGCAAATAACGATTACTTCACCATAACCTACAACTACGACACTAGCAAAATCTATATCAGTTTGAATTATGTTGATTTTTCCTTCAGGGTCTTAACCGACTATGAGATGTATTACAATGTCATTCTTTGGGAAGGTGATATGTATGATAAGGAAAACTTGATGTCCTTAAATCAGGTCTTGGGAAACTACACGCCGGCGTTGAATAGGACAAGTGGAAATGGCTGTTCTTTTGTTAATCTTCTTGCCATATTATACTATTAGATTTTAATATATTACTCCAAAAATGGAATACCAACCAGAACCCCAAAAATGAACCAGCCACCAAAACTACTTAAAAGAAAATTAACTTTGTATATTAAGAGATGCTTTTTAACTATGGAAACTGTAGATGTTGCAAAGGTGAAAGTGCCAGCGTGAAGGTTATCTTGAACAAGATTTTCCCCGCCTGAATTTGTGATATGATATGTGATTACAACTTCCACTGTTTCAAATGTAATAACTTAATCTTCAAAGAAAACGAATACAACAGATATGCCTATGAAAGACATACACAGGTGGAAAAGCAATTAGACTTCTTCCAATCAGAGATGCCAACACCCATTTGTTTGAATACAACTGGTAAAGAAAGTGTGAGAAGGATGAAAAGACAGATAGACACGTTGATGGGCACACCAGCATTGAAGGAACGGTTCAAATACGATAAGGTATTTCTACAAGCAATCGTATCTTATGTGAAGAAGAATATTGATTGTATTGAGAACCTCCTCTATTTCTTTCACGACCTTGAATTTATGAATAGGAGTAAAAAGAGAGTTGAATGGTGGCTTTCTGACCTTGAAGGGACTTTTGTTTTTAGAAACCGAACGTGCATGGTAAAGGACATCAGAGAACAGTTGAGATATTATGAGCACTACATCAACGAACCAGAAATAGAAGAGCACCTACAAAAAAATATAAACGCTTAAAGAACAACTAACTATATATATTAAGAGAAAAAATGTCTATGATTGGAGTAAGTGAGGAAGAATTAAAAAGATATAGGGAGAGACTGCTGAACTTTATAAAGGAAAGTCCATATCCTGATTATAAGTTTGTATCCAATGACCTGCTCATTAAGCAAGAAAAATCTTTAGAGCAATACGCAGAGTATGGTGAAATACACCACGACCTTTCGAAGGAACTATATGAAAACATTTTTGATAAACAATTAGTCAGAAAGCACGGTGAAATGATACACAAACGGGGAGGAATGAGAGCACTACAGCAAAACTACTATTCACTATTGACAGTGTTGGGTCCCAGAAACCATTTTAAAGACATAGCACGTTATATTGTATAGACCAATGACTGACAATATGAAAAAGACATGTTCAAGATGTGGCGTTCTAAAGTTGATAGAAGACTTTGATGAATGTAAGGCACTATGTAAGACATGTAATGAATATAAACAACAATACAGAGAAAGCCACAGAGAAGAACTACGTTTCAAAGCAAAAGAAGACTATGAAGAAAACAAGGAGCGAATACTTATCAAAGTTGAATGTCCCATCTGTAAAATACAGATTATAAGAAAGGCAATGGCAAGACACGAACGAACCAAACGTCATCAAGATAATATGAACAAGACAAAAGTCACCAACCAAGAACAAGAACAAGAACCTAAAAACATTGAAAAATAAAAAGAACGAGTAAGAAGACAACAAACAATAGACTATATCAATGATACATTCCCTTCATACCAAGAACTCGGAACATAACTATACATCATAAAATCTTACAACCTATAACCACAGCATACTTACAACCTATAAACCCCAACCCCGAGAAACACACAACAACCTAAACAAATATCCACCTCATCTTAAAACCAATCTGCCCCTAAATTTTTGCCTCCCAAATGTCTCAGAACAAACAGGACATAAAACATCAAAGGCAATGTCCATACGTTGAAATCCAACATAAAATCCTATAAGGCAACACTAAACACAAATTGTCCTACAATCCCCCTTCTACCATTTTTTTAGGGGTGGGGATGGTATCTTCACTTCGTGGGGATGGAAGGGCCACTATTTTTTTGTCTCTGGGATGAACAAAGATGTCAACTCCCTGGACTCTTGGATGGTCCAGGCCCTGGACCATCCAAGGGGTGCCCTGTCTGGAAGCCTATAGGTAGTGTGGGGTAGTCCAGCCAGGACACCCCGACAGGATGGTCCTGGTCTGTATTGAAACACATATCAAGGGGATCCAAAGGGTCAATTGAAGAATCCCGTTTGTTTCGTGACCGGATAGATATTTGAGATAACTGATGAGTTTTCCGCATGTTTCAGCTGAGCCCCCGAAGGGGCCGCAGGACAGTTCACTTGGTTTTCACCTCTTTAGGCCGAAGGTGTGCTTTCGCTGCCGGCGGTGCTGCGTCTGACAGGTTTTGGGACGTGTTTCGACCGGATGGGGATTGGACGAAGATCGGGATTGGTCGCTTTCTGAGGCGAGATCCAAGCTTCCAGCTCTTCTGCAAGATCAGGGTGGCCCCGCTTTCTTTCATTTATTTGGGGGGGGGCGAAGCGGAGAAACCGGTGAAGCATCTTCATCATCTTGAGGCGAAGCATCTTCGTTGTCCCACCAGCTTCTTCCAGCTGTTCACCAGGGACTAGGCTTTGCATACAGGTTTTTGTCACGTAAGTGCGACCCCACTCAGCTTCCGAATCAGCCTGTTTCCTGAATTCATCCGCGCCTTCATCACATTCCCGGGTTCCAGGACTAACCAGACGAAACCACGTATTCTTAGGAGAATTTGCTTCTGTAGGTGTGTCTGTTTTTTTAAATAAATCTATTTTTTCCTATCACGAGTGGGATGATCCGGATGTGTTTCTACAGGTGCTGTATTCTTTGCAAGTAGAAACTAGTTACAAGGACACAGCACTTGTAGTTGCAAGTGTAGGAGGTTTAACTTGCGAGGAACGCAGCTACTGAGTCGATGCACTTGCTCTTCTCGTTTTGACTGGCTGGTGTTTCTGAGTTTCTGAGGTGGCTGTTTTTGCTTTCCATCCATCCTGTTCCTCACTTTGTCCAGCCATGACGCTGCCCCTTGTTCTCCCTTGCCTCAGTGGCAGGGTCTGACTTTTGGTCGGGGGGCAAAACCCATCTCTTCGTTGACCCGTTTGGCTGAGCAACATGTCACGCGACGGAGGTGCGAAAGCTACTGCCTGGTATCGCCGAGTTCATCCAGCAGTTGCTGGAGCTTTGGCTGAATGAGTTGAACAAGTGAGATTGAGTCGCAATTTCTCAACTAGCTACAGATCATCCGCCCATGCCATTGGCGAAGCCGGTCCCCTTGGCTCCCACCGCACGTTGCCGCCGTGCGGCCGACAGGAACTGCCGCCGCGCTTGCGCCGCAACCAGGAGCCTCAGCCCGAGCTTTATCCCCCTGTCACGGTGAGAATCGACAGGTCCTCTGTTTTTTTGGGGGCCACTCTGCGCTAAATCCTGACCATGGTTTTTCAGTCCTACTTATAACTTAAGTTATAAGTTCAAACATTTTATACTTAAATCCCCCAAGTGATGTTATAAGTATGTTAAGTATGAACACGACTTAACTGACTTATCGAACTTATAACCCTATGTTATCGAACTTATAACTTCTGTTGTCGAACTTATAAGTTGAGTTCTAAGTAGGGTAGCCTCCTCGTAGGAGCCTGGCATCGCTACTAGGGGCTCCTGGCCTTACTACTAGGAGC
>CAXAMN010008447.1:103308-128540 GCA_963970005.1 Durusdinium trenchii
TGGCATCGCTACTAGGGGCTCCTGGCCTTACTACTAGGAGCAAGGACCCTACTAGGAGCTCCTGGCCTTACTACTAGGAGCCTGGCATCACCAGTTCCACCAGTTCGTGCGGGCCAAAGCTGCATTCACTGTCTTCACTGTCTTCACGCCCTCCCTCAATTGCTGAGCTGCTCGTTGCCGCTCGTGAGGAGCATGCCATTCGCAAGGTGTTGAAGCACAAAGACTCGGTGGAGCCCGTGAGCATGGTGCGCGTGAGAAAGCAGCGGAGACTCTGAGGCAGACTCCGACCCTTCTTCGGCCACCTTGTGCTGCCTGCCCAGCAGCTCCACACACACGTGTGTGTCGCGTGTGTCGGTTTCTGCAGAAAAAGTCTAGGCCTCAGGTTTTGGGAGACATTGAGCTGTGACCCCACCGAGTGGAACTTGGTTATCCTTTCTTTTAAACATCAGTTTGCTCCAATCATCGCTTAAAATCCGATGCCCAAGGCCATCCAAAGCCCCAAAGCCATGCGCCCCAAAACGAAGCACATCGCTTTTCTGTTAGACCGAAGGGCCGGTCGAAGAGGTTAACGGCTGGCGTGTTGTGAGCGGTGCTGGTTTGTTTTGCGACCAGAAGGAGACACCTTAGTTTTCATGTGTTTGCATGAAACACACCAAAAGAAAACAGACTTACGAACGAGAAGAGGCAAAGTGCAATGATTTTTGCTCTATGCTTCCCAGGTTTGTGTTTTCAACCTGGCCTAAAGGCCTTGCAAGCGAAGGGTCCTCTTGTTTGTCCTGAAAAGTGGTGAGTCAGGAACAATTGCTCCGGCCTTGCAACTGGATCATTTTAGTAAGTTCCCGCTGTTTTCTTTCCTCCTCACTGCGAAGACATTGCTAAGAGTCATTTGTTTTGGAGCCATGTTTGAGAAGACGGGTGTAATGATACAAAACCAACGTTGAGACCAGAAAGAATATGTTTGACGTGGAAGCTGGCTCATCTATCCTTCCGAGCATGATCCAAGATGAAACCAGTCAGACGTGGCCAGCATTTGTGACACGTATCGGAGGAGGTTACTGGTTGAGTGATCAGTGTAAATTTGGTTGAATGTCTCCCGTTTGGCACTGGGAGGTCTTCTTGCCCCCACCTGCTTTGACAGATCGAAATTGGCGGTCGTCGAGAGGACGGTCCAGGTAGACGAAGTCCGGAAATGGTCCGTGGACCAAGAAACTCTAAAAGGAATGCCTGCCTAGGGGCGGTACAGTTGTGGTTTAGTTTCACATGACACATGTACATGACATCTTCCATCAGCCGATCGTGTGTTTTGGACCTACGAGTTGGCCCTATCTATGAGTTTATCATTTCACTCTCAAAATCCTGTAGTTGGGGGCTATGGACGAGGAAGACACATTTGTACATGGGGAACTCACCTTATACTACTTCGCTCGGAGGCCATCTGTCATCCAAAGCTCCCCGGTGGAATTCGTTTTGGTACGAGCTCGCCACGCGGATTCCCAGCGCGCTCCGCAAGACCCTCCTCTCTGCGCACTCCGCCCGGACTTGCGAGTCTCTCTTCCATAGCGAGGACCTTCCGCCATCAGCCCTGTCAGCTTCCTATGGAGTCCAAGTGTAGCCTTAGCAGAAAGACTTGTGACTTTTGCAGCATAGTCACATCGCATCAACTGCAAGTGCTGCAGGATTATTCATGAGTAATGATCTGTTCCTGAATAGCAGCAAACTATGATCCTTAACCTTAAAACAAGGTTAAGCTATACAACTAAACCATGCCAAGTGACTTTGTGTGACTCCTGGATCTTCAAGATTTGGCAGCCAAGGCTGCGAGATGGGGATAGGAATGGTGGAGTCCTCTTCATGGTTCCTCCAACTTTAATGAGGACCATTTAGATTGTGCGCCGCCTTCTCGTGTGTTTCACTTGCGGTGCTCCAGCATGTGAGACACAAAATGCTGCGCCAGAGGTTCCTGCGATTGTGGGTGGATAAATAATAAGTCGATTCTGATTTTGATCTGGGGGGTGAGGTGGGCCAGGAAAAACGGGATGTTCAGTCATGATATGCCCTGGACATCCTGGACCTTTTTTGAAGACGCAGGAGCTTGATAGAGAGTCTGGTACAGAGGAATAATCATTCATGTCACTCATATAACTGATGGCCGTTTTGGTGCAACGTAGGGGGTCTATGGGCCTACACGAGAGCCATCAGGATAGCTCTTCACATCGCAACAGCTGATCTTCACACCGCTGAAATGGTTTGTTTCAACCCTCGAAACCGGTGATCGATGGAGGATCCTGCAGGTCCTGCAACCCAGATGTCCACCCGACGTGCCCACCTCACATTGTGGCGTCGATGTAATGATAATTTTTGTTTCTAATAGCGCATATTATTCCTAGTAGTAATGCCAGGAGCCCCTTACAGTAGCGTCCGATCGCTCCTATGTTCTTGACCGAACCGAGGGGGGTGTTTTCCACTTCGTTGATGAGCTTCGTTCGAAGAAGAGCTCTTCGCAGCCGCAAAAAAACAAAAGCACGTCGCGACCCCCGCGAAGAGCACTTTCCTCGTCGGCTGCGCCTGAGTTCGTGGTGGCCTGGCGCGAGCCGGACGACGATGGGGGTGCCCCGGTGGAGGCCTTTCAGGCGCCCCAGGAAGCTGGCGGAACGGCGTTTGACTGAAGAGCTTCAGAGAAAGGGTTTTGTTTTTTTAAACCATATACTGTATGCATATAGAAGTACCCACAGAATCATGCTACTATGAACTTTTTCGTGGTGGCCATCTTCAGGCGATGGAAGCATCCCTCTTGTCCCACCAGCAAGCGACCAATATCGCACTGGTGGCAACCCGAACATGACACGGCACCGGCCCGACGCAGCAGGTGCAATGCCAGAGCGAGGAGGAGCCGAGTCTGGCGGATGGATTCTGCGGCTGTTCGTTCTTCAGTGTCTCACCAATGGATCCTTGAACTTGGGCAATGGCGTTCCAGGGTTGTCTCCATGATGGGGGCCCGACGTCGAAGCGAACGCCTTTTTCTTCACGCTACGTTCTCCTATCCGAATCATGAGTCTATGGAACCACCGCCGCTGGGTTCTGTTGTTTGAAAAAGGGTATGTTTCGTATTCACAAGTATTCACAGCATATGCTCGGCGGTGAAGACAAAAAGGCTTGGAAGTCTTTTTATGTGTGTACAAAAGCTGGGATGACAACAGTGAACGACAAAGCGATCGAAGCTAAAAGCGAACTTGGCAAAGGATTTGTCAAAAGCAACTTCTGGGTCACATGGTTAGCTTCGGAGTTTGTGGGCATTGCATCAATCTCTCTCTGTCTCTCTCTCTCTCTATATATATATATCTCTTTACTATTGAACAATTATGGTCAGATCAATTTGCAGTGCTCTTTTCCAGGTGATTTACCATTGTCGATTCAACATCAGTTGCTTGCACTTGCCATGGACGGGACGTAACTTTCTGGTGTTGGACGCACCAACCAGAAGCCACTTTCTTGGTGCCTTCATGCGATGTTGGATGTTTGTTTGCTTGCTGCCTTCAACCGCTCGGCCGCCCCCCGAACGGCCGAACCCACAGGAGCAATCGAAGTTCACCTGCCAGGTGTTGCTGCCGGGGAACCCGAACGGACCGAGGGAATCGGTCAGAGAACGTGCGTTCGGCCGATCGATCCACCCTGGGAACGCCGCCAAGGCGAGGTCCCACAGCTTGTCGTAGATATAACTTGTTGGGCGGCCTAAGTGAATCTGACTGCCGCTTGACATCAAACATGGCCCCCAGAAGCCCCCGGCCTATGGGCGCTTTGAGCTGATTTGACACCCCAGAGAGGAGGAGATGTCCGTGGCATGGCTCCGTCGCATAAGCTGCGGAAGCTGCGTCCCCAGGCCTCCAGAGACACGGTCCCATGGCTTCGAGGGCTTTCAGCCGGGCAGTGGACCTTACAAGGTTGAGGCGGGGTGGGATTCGCGGGGAGTGCGGGGAGCGGGGCAAAATAGGTCACTTGTTATTGTGTTAGATATGTTTGTCTCTATTTATGTTTTTTTGATGGCTGGTCTTACTTCTATAGTAGTATATAGTTGGTTTGCTTTTTGGGGTCTTCGTTTTTGGCTGTCTGGTTTCTTGGGGTTGAGATTGTTTGAGGGCTTTGTTGCAGTTGTTTTGCTGGTCCCTATGATTTGGAGGGAGCAAGAGGCAAATGATTGGGGGTGGAGGCAAGATGGAGTTAAAAAGGGCATTTCGTTTTTCCGGGCTTTGGCTTTGATGCACTTGCAGGAGTATGTTGGGTTCTAACCCTTTTCCAGCCGTTCACACGGCGCTGCGTCATCCGCGCCATGAAAAATTGCAGCGGATTGGGTATCTGCGGTCTTTGGGAAGTGCTTCTCAGTTCTGGTCATTTCTCGTTTTGTGCATCGCTCATCTCAACCGGCCTGTCACGAACGGACTCCCCAGTGCTTCACCAGGTGCGAGCGGTGAACCGGGCTAAGCTCTGGTCAGATGCCAGCGAAGTGGAGGCGAGGTGACAACACGGTGGCCGTTTCAGCGCGAAGACGGTGGCAAACTGGGTTCATGGTGCATGGCCAGTTCACCCAGTTAGCTTGAGCAAGCCATTTCGCCAGATTTTAAAGCATGAGTCGCCTGTAAACACCTGTAAACAGTTTGGATCTTGGTGTACCTGTGAACCTCCCGGACTTGGATTTTCTGACATTTGCTTTTCTGGATGTTGGTGTGTTGCTTTCGGGGAACACGTGGTGTTCCACCGACAGCTTCGACCACCGACAGCTTTCGCTAGCAGGTCATCACTGCCTTCCTCCCACCACCGGCACCAGTGCAGCTGGCTGCACGGCTCCTGCCAGGTGCGACGGGACCGGTGGATGAACCGGTGCGAAGCAAAGTGAGGGGATATCAAGGGGGGTCGGTTCGAAAACACTTCTCCTGGCTTTTGGGGACGGTTCGGTTGTTTGATATATATATATAATATATATATAACATATATATAATATACAATATATATATAATATAATATATATGTATATAATATATAATATATACTATATATATAAAATTATATATATAAGCAATAATATATTTGTTATATTTTTCTTTTTGCCTCCTGTCAGGCTGGGCATCACGAACTCTGAGTCCCTTGCACTTTGAAGGCACGTGGTTTGCGCGGGCCGCGTTTGGGAAGGATTGTGAAGTCCAGTTAACTGAGAGTTTTGCTGGATTCCCTGCTTTAGTGTTTTCTTCTTCTTCTTCTTCTTTTCAGCTCGGCATTTGGCCGAAGAACTCCAGAGTGCACCCACCTCGCGGGCGCCTTGCTGCGCTTGCCTCAGGAACCACTGGGCTGTTGGACTTCGATGTGGTGAAGTTGGAGCCGGCACCCTCCAGAGTCTGCCGTGATTGTGCGACTCACGCGTTGTGCGACACAAGTGTTTATTGATATTATATTTGTCTATTTTGTTTCCTGAAGGCGGGTGAACCTTGTGGGGGACACCACCATACACCACGCACCCATTCGAGGTTCCCAAGCGTTTCGCGTCATTTTTGGATGTTTTGTATTGAAACAAATTGATATGGAGGTTGTGGGCTGCCGATGATGTTTGTTTCTGGGGAAAGCTGCGTTTTTGTGGTTCACTTGTTTGCGGAGCTGTTCCAAGAGCACACCCCGCCGGGGAATGAGTCTGCACATTGATACCAGAGTCAGGTGGCTTTCCACCGGGTATCTTGCTTCTAATCACAGGCGCCACCCTGCTCGCCTCAACAGCGCCAAGTTCCACCCCATGTCCGACCTTCCTCGTCGGACCTCCCTCATCGGCTGAGGTTCATTTCCCCAATCGAAGATGCAGCCCATCCGATCCAGGCACCACTGTGTTCATTGTGTTCATTGGCTGAGCCAATCAGAGGCCAATCAAGGCTTGAGCAAGGATTCTTGCAACAATGCCTGTGGTTCTCAAGGATTTCTCATCCAGGGTGTGATCGCATAAACACAGAGATACTCTTTTGGCTTTGCACCGTGTGGATCATGGTTCAAACATGGAACTTCCACAGATCATGTTGCTTTCCTGGATGAAGTGACTGGTTTTCGTCATCTCTTCTCACCAACAAGCCTAAGAAGCCCGCCCCCGGGTCCGCCTGGCAGTCCTACATCATCCATGCAGAGGAGGAGCTTAGCGAGGCTGGGAGCTCCCAGAGATGGACGCCGCTCCTGGAGCACTCTCCCCGAGCTGGACAGCTGTTGACTGGCTCGGAAGACCTGCGTGGACATGGTTGGGGGGGGGGTCCATGCCGAAGACAATCCGCCGAAGAACGCGCCAATGTAGCGACCCGTGTGGTAGGGATGCATGGACGCAAAAAATGGTCGGCTCACCCACAAAAATTGTTGAAACGTTCCGGATCAACACTTAAGGTCTTGAATCTGCAGACGTTGATCTTGGGATCGAAACCAGGCACCCTTGCAATTGATAGTTGTTGGACCCATGCCAATGCGGCCAATGTCATCGATTCGGATTTGTTCAGCTCCGAAATGATCAAGCCTGGTCTACCTTTTCTTTTGTCCAAAGCTTGAGGGAATACCATGGAATACCCGAGGTTTCAGCGATGCCCAAGTCACGCCAGGATTCTCTGCTCCAAAGCCCTTTTCCACAGGGTAGGCTGCACTTGTAGAAGTGGTTTGCAGGATGTAGAAATACCAAGAGACACCCTCAACCAGGGGCCACATCTGTAACCGCAAGGCTTCCTTGGAGAAACCAGGCGCGGCCGCTGCGCGGCTTGACGATTTGGGAAACAACCGGGGCACCCCGTCGCGGATGCTTATGTCGAGATGCTTCGGTTGCCGGGCTATTTGCACAAACATTGGGCACCCACGTCAATTATGTAATAAATATATATATATATATGTATGTTTAGGATCCTTGATTTGTGAGGTCTATCACAAGCTTTTCCTTGAAATCCTTCACAAACGATTGGTTGACACGCGCCCACGCCAAGTCTTCCCCCCAACAAACGCACGTTTCCAGCTTTTGTAAACAACACCTCCAAAAAAGTACTGCAGTAGAAAAAGATTCACCTGACTGGACCTGAATGGATCAGACTAGTATTTGAAAAGGATCTCGAGAACATTTGCAAGGTGTGGTGGAGTTCTTTGATTTGCAAGCCTTCCGAAATTCATGTGGACATTTCAGACACATCGATAGTCGCAGTCGATGGGTGGTGCTTCCAGAGCCCGCGGGGCTCTCCGCAGGACCAAAGCAAAGCTCCCTCGAGGCGGATGGTCGGTGCTTCTTGTTTTAGGCTTCGGCCCTTGTCATACTGGAACTGCCTGGAACTAGAGAGAGAGAGATAGAGATAGATAGAGATAGAGATAGAGATAGAGATAGATAGATAGATAGATAGAGCGAGAGACACTAGTAAATATCCGGGAAAACATGTTTGTTATGTGAACATTAGATAGAGATGATGATGCCAGCAAGGAACGTTTAGCCAAATGTTTGTGCATGTATTAATGCCCGGACAGTCTGACAGTTTCTATTTTGCAGGCCTATATGGGGTAAAGATAGTATATCGTAGTGTGTATATATATACACATACATCTTTATTATCTAGGACCGCCCAATCAAGCACTTGGAGCATGGGCACTGGATCATTCTAAATCAGTGAAGGAAAAGCTACTAATCACATCAGAAAACCTTTGGCGTTTTGGTCTTCATCTCGCACGAGATGGAGGCTCCAGCTGCTTTGCAGACAGATGACCTTAATCTTTGTCAGTCTTTTATACATGTGCGATCCTGCTCGCATGATTGGGTGAGAAACAGGGGTCACTGTTCTGAAGACGGTAGAAGTCACAGACCTGTGCGCAGGTGGCCGCATCTGCAGTGACCGCAGATGAGATCACAAGGCGGTTGAGTGTCAATTTGAACCACGGATGTGGTTGGTTGTGAATGCAGGAGTGGCTCAGATGCAGATTCGCCAACAAATGGATTATATATTCGGTTGGCCCTGATTTACTCCTCCCATTTACTCGGTTAGCTCAGACAATTAAAAGAAAAAAACTGGACAGTTCCCAGTGTCCCTTTTGGATGCCTTTCTTTTTGTGTGGCCTGAGATTGCGAGGATGATTCTTCTTTTGACCTCGAAACCCTTTTCCTTTCTGAACATTCATTGGCTCAGCCGTGGGGTCCACGTGGTCCGCGGGTCCGCGGTGGGGTCCGTCCCGCGGGATGTCCGGAAGCTTGGCCCCGGGGTGGGGTGGGAATGCAAGGCGTCACTGGGTGCTTCAAACATGGGGAGAAGACCGAACTGTGGCCGAACCTCTCATGGGTTCTTAGGTTAGAACCAAGAACTCAGTCAGTTGCTTGTGAGCACATGACGGATTTGTTGAACCATGAAGAACCTGGTTCTTGGGCTTGTGAAGTTTTCTTCTTATATATGTAACATCTCCTTGTGTCCAGCAGTTTTTTTTCTTAATTAAAGTCTCCCGAGTGTGTGAGGCTGCTGAGGCTGCTGAGGCCGCCAAAGTCCAATTAGCGATTTGTTTGGTAGTCCGTTCAGCTGACAGTAGCAACAAGGACGCTACTCGGAACAAAGGCATCGCTACTAGGAGCAAGGACGCTACTAGTAGCTCCTGGCCTTACTACTAGTAACAAGGACGCTACTACCTATCCGATAGCTATCAGCACAGAATTATTAGCATACGGATGGCCAGCCGGAGGACGCTGTATACATGCCTTTGCACATGCCGCACATGCCCCATTGCCATTCTCTCATGCTAGGGGTCAAGCCCTTCGGCTCTGAGACATTCAAAGTGCAAAGGTTCTCAACCGGATCCCAAGTTCGTCCCTTCTTCTCCCACCACCGAGCCTCGCTTCGTGCGGCAGCAGTCAAATCAGGCCTCGCACAAACGTGGGATTTGTTTTTGCATTCCCCCAATCCATGCATGTTAGGCTCTTTGCACATTGGGGTGCTTGTCGCGTCTACATTGCAGAGGATCCCATCCGAGACCGCCGACGACCTCCGTTGTCGGCCTTTTGGGGGTGTGAGGTCGAGCGTGAGCGGCCTAAACCGCTCCCAGAGGGAGAAGTTGGCGAATTTCCAGCAGGTGACCGGTGACGATGTGCACCGAAGTTGGGGCCGGGCATGGCGTCGAAGTGGTTCGGTGGTTCGACGACCAGTCGAGAGGGTGCACAGTTCCATAGAGGGTAGGACTGGTTCAGCGCCTGACCCTTGAGGCCAGGGACAGAGCAGTAGACTCGGCGAAAAAAGTGTCACCCTTTTGGTAGGACAGATCAACCTCCGACTCAACAGGAGCAGCTCTGACTCCAAGATTGACCCAACTGAAACTGACACTCCAATCCAGTTGGAGTGTGTACAGTGTACGGAATGTGGTGAAACTTCAACTGCACCGTTCTACCCATCCGCTCTGGTTGTTCCAGGTCACTGGGGCTCCTCAGAGGCTTGCTATGGCGGCCCGGCCCAGTGGCGGCGTTGCGCGGTCACGCGGGCGGTGTCGCGCGGAAACGACGGGCCTTGTTGGAACGAAGCGAACGACACACGGGCGGCCTCTGGGTGAAGATGAACAGGCCGCCACCAAGGTGTGATCCCATTGTTTTCCCATTTTCGGGCTCAGGGTCCAGGGTCGTTTCGGCCACTGCCAGTCGTGGGAGTTGGGATCCCTCCGTTGCCCGCTTCTCGAGGTTGGAGATTCAGAGCCGTAGACCAACTAGGTGGGGCCTGTAACCCCCGGGTGGCGCAAGGTCTAACCTCGTCTTCGCTGGTTTTTGTCGAAGGTCCAACTCCTTCCTGAATTCTTTCAGGTTGTCGATCTCCTTCAACATCTTCTTGCCATTTCATGCCCTTTTCCCAGAGACTTCTGCTCCGAGACTCCCGCTTCTCCTGACGCCTGCCTCTCTGCGTCCTAGGAATTCCTTCGACGTGGGAGGCCCCAGAGGGGGCGGGCCGTGTCACGGCCCAGGTGGGTCAGCTGGGCGATGAAGTAGTGTTCCAGTCCATGTCCCCTCAAATTTCCCTTTTGTCAGTGGCAGGAAAGTGCTGGATTTGGAGCCAACAGTTCAGAAATCCCAGTATGCAAACTGTTTTTTGATAAGATCCTCCCCCCATAATATGGATATGTAAAACCATATTCTGGTACGTCTTCCATTTTTTGGTGGAATCAACCGTCTACATGATGAACAGTTCTTCAACAGATACCGAGCTCACCACCTCTGTCCAGCTGCTGACCAGCTGCTGAAGAGCCGGGTGAGTCGCGGTGAACCCCACCCGAGCCTCAGAACGTTCACGCGTCCAAAAACGCATCCGCAGAGAGCGGCGCAAGAGGTGGATTTTTATGATATGAATCTATTTCTAAATAGCCGGAGAGTCGGAGAATTCATTCAGGTCCCTTTCTGAGCTCCGGATGAAATGGCCAGAAAAGAAAATGTTTCCAAAAGTGAGCAACTTCTTCTGGGGGAGGCCTTTCAGAAGGTAAATAATTCAATTGATCGACATCGAAGCTTGTATTTTTGTTCATCTTCAGATCAGTTGTATTTGGTGCAAAAGAAGACAAATCTACACAAAATCTAATCAGTTGGAAATCATCCAGACCTTGCAGATGAGTCGCCATGAATTGAGCAGATGGCCTTTTTTGAGGGGGTGGCCCACATGGAACTGGAGCGACACTCGTTGAGACCGGCAGATGCAGATTGGTTCACACATATTTACACCAGAAAAAGGAACGCCGGAAGCAGCAGCCCTTGAAGTTTTGTCCATGGAATTTGGACTTGACTAGATAGGTACTGTAAGTCACTGCCTCTAGGTCCTGTGTGCAGCTGGTTTATAGGTCCTGTGTGCACTTGATTTATAGTGCGTAATTAATGTGCAACTGGCCTGCAAGAGAATTTTCTTCCTGATCTAATTTCCTTGGAGCGCGCATGCTTCATGAGATTGGAATGTGCCACACGCGGCGTCTTGCATGCTCTGCTGAGGTCTAAACTGGTCCCTGGATCAAGCACTGGACGCTTGGACGAGCTGAGCTTTCACCTATTTGGTCGAGAAAGGGCGGTGAAGATTCCAAACATAGCTCACCCCCAAATCCCAGGCCGCCCCAAGAGTACTTGGACACCCTGGTTTATATCTATTGTACTGGTTGCAAAACTGATTCACAGCTGTAGAGTCACATCATGTGAGACAACATCGAGAATAGTTTGGGTTTTTATCATGGCTGATGTAGAGGAGAAGGGAGACTTCGCACATTCCGCTTGGCTTTATGTGCGTGTGAGACACACTGCTGTACATATACGATCGTATACAAAGATTATAGGTCTTTTGGTGATACGCTGATATCATTTCATATTTATTGTAATTTATTTGTATTGTTTCTTCCCAACATATTTATATCTTGGGGGGCCAGCTTCTTCGTGTGCCAAGGACGTCTTCTTCCAAGAAGGCCACTCGTGTGGTGTGCCGCAAGAGCACACTGATGCGAAGCATCTAAGCAGCACCCGTGGTTCTTCAAGGTTCTCGTGTCTATCAGCACCGACCGAAGTGGGAAGAAGATAGATGCCCCAAGTCGGGGTAGAAACTGCTGAGTTGTACATGTTTTGGCAGGTTTGTGATGCCCTAGCGTGGGGTGAGAACTGGGGTCTACGCCCTTTATTTGCGCATCAACTGGAGAGAGCCAACTCGACCAAAGATCTCGACAACGCTTCCTGCTTCTCTTTTTTTATGAAACAACTTTGTTGAAGATCAACAGCCGCTTCGCGCTGCCCCAGCTTCTTTTTTGTGACCTTTTTCAATGGACCGCGGAAGGGTCAAAGGTGAAATCCACCTGTCAGCTAGATTTGAGCGATTTCGATTTCGGAGTTTCATCGGCTCTTTCCATCAATTCGGAGTCCAAATTGGATAGAGACGAGGAGGAGTCACTTTTCAAGCTGGAATCCCTGTGCCAGAGCTTTTGATGAAGTTTTTGGAGTGTTGGGATTGGCAGAGCTCGCAAGTTCAAGTGCCAAATTTGGACCATGAGGTGCTTTGCATGTTGTCTTTCGTTGGACATTAACAAAGAGAAATACGTTGAACCCAACTATTTACTATACAATTCCTGCTCATGATCTGATCAGCGCCGCTTGCACCTAGGAAAGTAGAGGCCCTCTTTCTGAAGTACGCTTCGCCAGAGGTGCATGAGCTAGACGGTCACAGGGAGACGTCGGGGCTGTTTGTTGATGCCCACAGACCCATGGTGTTTTGAGAATCTCCAACAACAGGCTGAACGGCACTCTTGAGCTGAAGATTTAGAGATCAAGATCTTTTGGTAGAGATTCAAGTCCTGCAGTAGGTAGAATGGCGACTAGTTCAAGCGCTTGACAACCGCTGGTTGTTTTGAGTTGTCCCACATACAGTCCAATGCCATGAGATAGTTCGTTTTATCTAAATTCATTTTCCCAGCTGAAATGTTTGAGACGGTCTCAATCCACATGTTTTCATTCAGAAATAGAGGCCTTTTACCACTTGGGGGGAGTAGGATTCTTCTATGAAGTTGGGTTTCAAGGATCTTGTAATCAAACCCAGTCAGGGGTCCAGCTTCTCAAATGGAACAAAAGGGACACTTGATAAGCTGTTGGTCGGAATGATCCTCGTATTGGCAACGGACATTTGTGACCTATAGTCCTATAGTCGTTTTGTGCCGGCTCTCAGTCAGATTCGGAGTCAAGTCAAGGTTTCCTCCTTGCTTGGAACCATCAGGACTCCCATACCACACAACCAACTCACGACGCGATGCGGTTGAGGACCACACAATCAGACCAGAAGGGATTGAGGCCAGTGCAGCTTGAGCAGTGCTTTGTTCGGTTTGGTGCGTGGCGATGCGGTTTGGCGCGTGGCGCGTGGGGCTGTGCTAGACGACGCGGGGTTCCTGTGCCTTTTGGGGATCTTCAGACTGCGGTGATTGCATCAGACTGAGTGTTTTTGGGGTTTACTTTTTGGTGAATTTCGTGCACCGATTTCAATTCATGCTTGCTTTTGGCATCTAACTATTTCAGACCACTGGTTTGGTGTGGTGAGACATTTGCTTGGCCCTGCCTCTTTTTCACACTTTTGAGTGCATTTCCAGATCTAACGAACGAGGCTTCAGAACGAGGTTGGTGAGCACTCAGGGGACCCTAGATTGACCGAGCCCAAAAAGAGGGCTCCTTTCGACAATGCCACAATCTGCTGCTACCCTCTTGTGCCTCGATTCTCTGTTCCCGAGAGGGTTGTAGAATGTTGTAGATATCAAAGATTTGATTTTGCATCAACCAATATTTAACTATTTATGATTCTGATATTTGTCCAACATCCCTACAACTGGTCTTGTCCAACATCGCTAATTAGGGTTTTCTCCATTTTCTCCCCCCACTCAGGATTCAACTCCAAGCATACTCCTCAGACACTGATGGTGTACCCATCGCAGTTGCTGTGCCACGCACGGGGTTGTTCTTTTGGTGCAGGAGCTTTGTAAAGACCTCAGCATCAGCGCTTTGGATCCTTGGCATGAAGCCACGTTGCTTTGAGGCAGGGGTCAGCTGGGCCCCTGAATGTAAGCCCTTTAAGCCATCCATTTTCCCTCGGAGCAGAAGGAATCTTCTATAGCGCCTGAGAAAGGGAATGCAATCAAAAATCATGAACAGCGTTTCGAAGGTCCCTGGTGTGGGAATTGGGTGCGGTGTGGGTGAGAACAAAGACCTACAGGTATTTGTCAACCGCAGGTATTTGTCAACTGGAGCCTTTAGAGCGCTACAGATGTTTTGAAGAGAGTGTGGTTGGAAGTAAGGCTTGACACTCCAGATCTTGCCCGCTTGGGTCGCTTGTGTTTGTTGCTTGTCAAAGACGACAGGGCCTCTCTAACCCTCACCTTTCGTGAAAAAGGACCTTCGACCTTCAACCTCCGAATACGAATACGAAGACCCTTTAGACCTCAGTGAAACACTGGCACAGGCATAGGTTGGGAAGGCATGTCTTCTCTACTACTGATCCACCAAGAGAAGCTCATGCAGATGCTTGCTAAGTGTCTCTTTGTAGAGAAAAAGGCTTGGGCTTTCTGAAGCCACCGACGGTGTGTTGGTTCCTTTGCGGGAACTTCCATGAACCGATGGAAGCACTAAGGACCCAGTCACTCTGGTCCTGGCCTGGCACTGCCGTGCCAAGCAGCACCTTGCTTTTGAAAAGTCCACAGAAGCCTTAAGATGTTGCATCCCCCCATCTTCCTACTAAACTTTGAGGAAACCCGGATCAATCCTTCGAGGATCTTCGTGGATTGGGGGCCGGGTGATCCGTCCACGTACAGCCGGCCGCGGTCTCGCCGGGTGGTCTCGGGTCTCGGCACAAAAAGAGAGGCTGTTGGTGTCCCACCATGTGAAGGGCCCCCGGATTAGGTAGGGCCCGGCCTGCCCTTGCTGGTGTGAATAGGTGGCGATCTTTTTGTGTCCAGCTGTCCATTTCTTTTATTCTCCAGAACGAGAGGTTGACATGTCTGGGAGCCTTTACCTTAGATCCATTGAGTTCATGTCGGGCCCATTGAAGCTCTTCCCAGGGGTTGCAGGTCGAGAGTCTTCTCTTGAAGAGTTCTGCAAGTTAGGGCCGATGGAGAATGAAATAGAAACAGCTTCAGTTCTAAAGCTTCATCTCTTCGTTAGGCAACGAGGCTCAACAGTTACTTATTTCTCTTGAGAGAAGGAGACTGAACTCAAACCTCTTGTGAGGATCTATGTGTATTGCAACAACCCTGCAAACAATCCGAGTCAAGTTGTCCTCTATACTTCATTGGGCCTAGGGCATCTCAAAAGTCACACGGACATGGACCCCAGGTACAATATACTTTGACCCGCAGCCTGCGTTTGTTTGGACACTGACGCTGTGTTCACACTGGTCAGCTGGTGTGGCTGAGGATGGGAATTTTTACCAGAGAGGAGTACGGGGCTCAATACGGGGCCCAGAGCGGCACGGTTCTTTCGCATCGGGACCAAAGATTTGGGTGGGGCAGAGGCAGGCAGAGGCATGCAGAGGTAGTCGGTTTTTTCGTATTCTTGAGGGATCTCCAAGACAAAACATATCCTTGCAGGATCTCAGTTCAAAGGGTCCAACGTCGAGATCGAGCTGAACTGAACACCTGACCTAACAATGTTTGGATATCCTAGCAGATCCTGCGTGCACCTCCAGAAGAAGGACATGAACACATGACGTGTATCTTTGTTTGAAATTGCCATCGTCTTTCACAACAGGGCTGGGCCCTTGCCTCTAAAACTCCCCGTATAGCATCACCTTTTTCTTGATGGAATGATTCAAAAGTCCCCTTCCCACTTGCCGTCTTGCCGTTGGTGAACACACTTCTCATCCCTCCTCATCCACAAAAGCGGACCTCATACCCGCCTCCAGCCTCTTCTCACCCCCGGAAACCATCGAGTATCACCAAGTTCCTTTGAACACCCCCCCCCCCAAATCCACCGGCGACAGTAGCCCATCATGGTCCACCCGAACTCCGGGCAGGTTTACGACGGGCTTGCAGCGCTTGGGCGCCGACGAACTGCCGAAGCTCAAGGCAAAGGTCGCGGACATGCGGCAGGTGGGGGATTGGGATGGGCGGAAGGGGGTGGTGAGGGTGGTTAGATGGATTCTGTTGGGAAGGGTGTAGCTGAATAGCTGCTGGATTTGAGGCACTTTGGTGGGTTTCGGTGTTTGCGAAAGCACGGGGGAGGCTCGGAAGGCTCAGATGAGTGGGTGATCCTCCCTATCATTATTCTGGATGAATAGGTTCATGCCGCATGCCCTTAACCTCCACAAACTCGACTGCCATTCGGGCTTGTTGAGGGGACAACCCTGGGAGGGATGAGGACCTTCCCAATCAGTGTCTCCCAAGGTTCCTAGAAACAGTTGGACAAGTCTCAAGACATGACTGCAGAGACAAACCCTGCATGCTGTTACATAGCTTTGAAGAATTCTTGGTTTAATGCGACAGACCTTCACCTTTAGACTACAGGTTTACCCTTAAAACGCTCCCGCCAATGACGCCCAGGCCTTGCAGGACCGAGCGGCCTGCAAAGAGGCGCGGAACGCCACCGCCAGTTCCTGGTGTTTCTCAGGCACCTAAGAAAGGAGGTTTGGCAAGCTGGAACCTCTTTTGGGGTCAGCCCTTCAAGGCATGTGTGTTTCTTTTTTCATTTGCATCTTGTGAAGAGGCGCATGTTCGAATGACAAGTCTGGTGTATTTTTTTTAGTGAGATCCCTTCAGCAAATCGACGAGTCTGCCGAAATCGGTGGGTTGTATTCTCAGAAGCAGGTCTGGGACTGCCCCCCAGATGTCCTCGATCCAAAAAGCGAATTCTTTCCAACAACTCTTGTTCATGATTCATGACTGAAGATCGATCGGTGAGCGTTCTCCAAGCGAAATTCTTGGGCAGGCCGAACGCAACACCTTGGTGTGGGTTGATCTGGAACATGTTCATTGACCACTCCGTGAGGACCGTTTACCTCGAAATGGATTCCGAACCTTAAAACAACAGCATCATGAATGGCCAGGAAGGCAATTGGGTAGGCTGATGAGGTCTATGCGTTCGCAAAACCTGTTCAGCGGCCATGAACTGATCTGCAAGCCCACCAATGGTTCTCCGGAGGATCGCCCAACTTCAACATGCCAACGTCACCCACGGGAAATCAACGGATCGCCAGCAATGCTGAAAGGATGTAAAAGCGATGTTGATCTCGAAAGAATGGTGGAGAAACCAAGCTTAAATAGTGGAAAAGGGGTGAGCAGGTGAGCAGGTTTTCTGAAATCTTTGCACACAGATCGGTTCCAACCCTAAGAAAGTGGAACACAAATACTGTAGCTACCTTTCATCCCTGATCTGGAGACATCAGATTCTGCAGCTCTGCACCGCACCGACATCTGGACGTCCACTGGGATCGCTCGTCTCGAATGAGAGGTCTATGCCTTCACCTTTCAGTTTGCATTAGATCAAGGCGCGGCCGGAGGAGCGAGCGCAAACGACTGGACCGGTCCGCGAAAGGGTTCCGCCTTGGGGGCCAAGGAACTGGCTTTTTGAGCTGCAGAAATGGGTGATAGGACAAATACTCAGATGAGGTCTTTTGCACTCTGAGAACTCATTTGTGCAATTGCTTTCTTCGGATCCTGTGCGGATGAAGAAGGCTGAATCCCACCCTTGGGGCTCCAGCCATGTGCCACGAGAAGAAACACATTTGATGGGCTGCTTCTTCAGGCCTCTTGGGGGTCCCTACAGATCTTCAAAAAAATGCCCTTGGCTCTAGGAAGTCTTAGGACCTCCACACCTGCTGTTTCCAGAAACCTCTGGCCAAACATCAACCCCGCTGTCGCGGACATGCCGCTGTCCAGGCCAACGCCCGGCGCTTAGGACTGGCTCGTTGTGGGACGGGGGACGTGTTCGCTTCGACTCCATACCGTCGATGGAGGGCACCCAGAGCCAGAGCCCTCGCTTGATCGTCCGGCGGGTGCTGAGGTAATTCTGGGGTCCCTCATTTTCGGAGAAGCTCAGAGTGCAACAACTACAACTTGGAACTACCTTCATCCTGACTAACTATAGAGTCCTTTTGGTGAAGCTGGTTCCAAGTAGTGGCATGACAGAATGGACAATGGAGTAGTACAGTAGTAGCAGATGTGGATTTGCGGACAGACCTTACCTGCATCAGAACACCAGCACCAACATCACCACCCATGCCGTCGCATTTTTAGGGTTGTTTCAAGGAACTCAGACCCTTTTTTTCAAGCCTCCAACTGCGAATTGGTCTTCACCCTGACACCCTTGTGCTAAACCGGACCCAGGTTGCCTCCCAGTGGACATGTGCATCGAGTTTTGGAAGCTCTTACTCCCTGCGCACTTTGCACTCCTAGAGACCTGGATCAGCTGGGTCGAGCTCGGAGGCCCAGAGAAAGGAGGCCGGTCGGTCAGTGAGTTGGTTTCGAGTCTCGAGGTGAAGAAAAGCGTCGGAGGTACGGAAATCGAGAGGTCGGATTTCAGAGTCGGGAATTGAAAGGAGCGATAGACTAGTGCGGGTCGTTTGCACATTTTGGAGAGGCATAGAATCAGTGCGCCCCTTTTCGTGTGGCTTTCTGAGAAATCCGAGAAAACGGAGGGGAGGTTTAGGGGAGCTCACCTCACAAACACAGCGACCCCCTGCAAAGGTACAGACCGGCACGATGGAGGGGAGAACTGGCAAAGCGGGCAGTGTTTTTCTACCGTCTTTTCATGTGGACAGAATTTTCTTCCTCCATTCACTGGCGATGGCGTGGCAAACTGAGGCAGAATGTGAAGAATCACGTCTCAAAAGCCACTTGGCTAAGACTAAACGCAAGACTTCTCCAGCGGTTGCATGCAGATCAAGTTTGTGTCTCCAGTTTCCACCCAGCTTGGAAGGATTTGGCGATTTCCATCAGACAAGTTGCGAGAGTTTCCACCAGCTATAATGTCTTTTTAAAAAACGGTTCGATGACCTTGACGTATACAGACGATGCTCGCAACCACATGGCAGGAAATTCCTCAACTGATCAAGATGTAGACTGGGTGACTTCGAGCTGGAGCTGGGTCCAACCTAGATCCCCAATAGGTGAAGATCTTTTGGATGAACCGACTCTCATGGTCTTCATTCCCAACGGTAAGGCTTCAGTAAGGCACTCGTGGCGTAGATCCGCACCAATTCTCCAGATGTGGATGTACCTGAAACGGGGCCCTCAAACACCTTTGCAAGCTAAGACTTTCGCTTTCTTTCGCTTGTTCCTTTCTTCTTTGCTCGGGCTCCACTCTCCGAGGTATGGTGGTCCATATGAGAAAGAAATAGAACGAACACCCGCATCGAATCCTCATTATGTCACTCGTTATGGTCCATCTCCATGTCCATTTACGAAGCCAGGATACTTGGATGATGCTCTTTGACTTAGCGACGCAAGTGAAGCCCGACTTGTCAGACGCTGGGCACGGAGCAATTTCACTCAACGGTGGGGGAAGCGGACCGGGGACTTGGGCCAGGTGTTCTGGATGTTCATCTGAGCGAGGGACAATAGATGAGAACCTTTCTGGATTGGTCAATGTCATAATTACCACTTTTGATGGGGACGTGTCATCCTGCATCTGTGTTTTTGACCATAAGTTGTCCTGCTGGAAGGATGCAGACCATTCAAACAAGACTGCTTCCATGTCGAGTGATGTGAAGCAAACCCAAAAAGAGCAGGGATGTCCCACACTACGTAGTCACTACGTATAAAACACTTTATGATGTGTGCAGTGTCTGTGCACCAATCAGACAAAACTCTGCAACAGAATAGGATTGGGTGGAGCATCTGGCCTTGTCAGACTGGGCCGCGACCTCTTCGAAACTCTTCGATCACAGCGGATGTCAACGAACATACCATTATCAACATGCAGCATGCATGACATTGCATGACATTGCATGACTACACAAACAAAGCTAATAGGTAGTAGTATGTGTGGGACCAACCATTGCCTACTAACATTGCAACACTGGTTGGGTTCTCAGAGGACCCAACCATTGCTTTGCACTCTGAAAACAACACCTGGTCCAGAGGAACCTTCCCTGTGTCGGATCAGGTCGAGGTGTTCCATCCAACGTCTTCACCAATTGCAACGGATCCGGACCCTCGGATCAGGGGGAACGGTCCCAAGACACTGCTGCGTCCAACTTCTAAAAGCCGCTGTCGGCCCAAGGACTATGACCTGCAAAATGGTGCTTGGCCTGTGGTCCTTGATGAGTTCGTGGCCGCTTGGTCTTAAGACGCACGTGGGGCAGACGTGGGGCCGTGAATGTTCTTGACGACGTCGTGACCGCCACACTTTGGGAGTAAGATCAGAGACAGTTCTGACAGTTCTCACCCTCTGACCATATCGTTTTGACATGTTTTGACCCTCTGACCCTGATGCTGATGAGACAACGTCCCCCCAAGAACGGGTGGCTTTCATGGCATGAGAGCCACAACCGAGACGGTTTGGCCGGTTCCATGTCTCACCTGAATCCAAAGTGCGGGATCCAGCTCGTGGACATGTGTTCATCATGTGTCCAGCTTGTGCGGCATGCAGCCCAGCTTTTTTGCCCCAGCCTTTCCATTCGTCAACCTTCGACCAGCAAGTGCGAGGGGTTTCACTGGGATGGTGCCGATATGACCAGGGTTGGCCCAACAACGTGGTAGGACGATCCTCGAAGCGGTAGATCTATTTGGGTCAAAGTTGTGATCAGTTGGACACATCGGAGGACTTCACTTGCAGTACTATCCTCTTCTATTGGATGCACATGACAGGCGGCAGGGAAGCTAGATCAGGTTGCTAGAAGAGTGCAGTATCATTGACTGGCAGAGAGGTCTTGCAGTGGAGAGTCAGGCTGGCTAGATACAGCGTTAACAGATGATCCTGTAGCAACAGAGAACAAAAAGGAGAGATCATGGATAGTAATGTTGACTGCTGATTCATAAAGCCCTCGCAATATGGAGATGTAAAAACTCTCTTGATAAGTTGTTTCTTTATTTTCAATCAACAGTCAACATTAGATCGCTTGGAACCGAGTTTGCTTTGCCCTACAGGTCCAGTCTGACCCACTCGTATCGACTAGTAGTGTTTTGATATGACATTGTATGACCAAGTCCAGTATAATGAGATCAGTTCCTGACCTGTAGGCTTTGGTTGTTTTACTGTATTCATTTTTTTCGGATTGGCTTGTCCCACCGGAGATTCCACTCTTCTGCCCGGCTTAGACACCTGGCCCAATCCTCCGGGTCCAAGGATTTCGTCCGAGCCTCCAGAGGGCAATGAGGCAGAACGGGGGGGCATTTCTCGGGGAGTGGAAACGGAGCGAAACGAATCGACCGGGGAACGGGAAGAGCGCGGGAGAACCGAGGGGGAGGGACACCGGGGGAAGGTGCGCTCTTTGAGCTGCGCGAGTTCACTTTCGCTCGTCAAAGGTAAAGGGATCCTTTTGCTCCAATTATAATCCTCAGACCACAGGGATCCAAAGGGTTGATGTGGAGCCACAAAGCCCCAGAAAGCCACAGAAAGCAGTGAAGATGAGCTGAGGCTTTTGGTGAAATGCTTTCTGCCGGAAGCCATGGTTTCTAGATTGTGGGACCTATGGATTCTTTAGGATTTTTAGATCTTAAAGCATTCTTCAACGATAGTAGATTCTGGTAGATCGTTGGGTCAGGGCCAACATGTGAGATCTTTATGCAGGCTAGAAACCAGCCACAGTAGCAGTAGCCGCATGCAATCATTCTTCGACTCGTTTCTACATTGCCTGTTGGGGCGAGAGAAGAGAAGGGCCTCGGACGGGGAGGTGTCCACCCGGACACCGAGTCCAGAGAGCCTTTCGAGGTGAAAAGTCTGAGATGGCGCTCAGCGCCTGGGAGCCGCCTTTGAGCCTTTGAGCCGGTTGAGATGATTCTTCATCTCAGCAACATGGCGTTCTGGGTCAGTCATAGACTGTCAAAACCCGATTCTGCACCGAAGGTCATCATAGTTGATGAATTGATCAAGAAACATCAACAAACACTTTTGTGTTACAGGGTGGTTCTTGATCTCCGGATGTTCGTTATTAGTGATCAATAGTTATGATCATGTTGGGTCGCCTTTCTTGGGCTTCCAGTCAAACAAATTCGACTCCAGTGAACATGTTCCACAAAGATCCACTCACAGAGGCTCGGCGCTTCTGCTGCGCTGCTGCGCTGCAAAATTGGTGCCATGAACAACCGCGACCGTGAAGTTGTCGTTCGGTGGCGAAGAAGAGTGAGAGGTGTGTGGATGGCCAGAGCTGTTCAAATGGGACTGACCTTGACATGTTGGTTTTGGAGCGTGGGCAAAGTTCAATCTCTGTAGAAGTGATATTTTGGATGACTTCGTGCATTTTACCCCTTCACTTTATCCAAATTCTGAGTCATGTCAGCTCAGGAGGGCTTAGCAACGAATGGGTAGGCTGAAACCCAAACCCTACTTTGGTGGAGTTTTTTTCTTTCAATTGTGGGGTACTTTGGTTTGTATTTATTTTCCAGTTCGGCGGCATATGGCATAAGCACAAACACCACACTTATTAGTCAATGTAAGGGGTCATGTTACTTCTTAAGGGCTTTTGGTGGTGTATTTTTTGGTTGCAGCCGACCGGCTGCAGGCGCACTACGCCCGCGTGACTAGGCGGTTTTCCGGGCCGTAACCCTATCCAGTAGGATCCGTTGGTATACGTTTGGTATATACCGTGTCTCTACTGCCTTTGTCGAAGGCTGCCTAGGGCCTTGAAGGGTACTGCCCTGGTTTCCCTCTTGTGGAAAATCATGGAACATCCATCGAAGATCCACTTCAGTAGACTGACTGCCATCCCTCACTCCACTGAAATCGTCGTCTCGCGAGAGTCCCAGAGTCCTCGAGAGACAGAACGCCAAAAAGCCAAAAGAAGGCCGTGTGGCTGGGGCTGGGGCAATCTGGAATTCTCCCAGCACTTCTTGTGGCCTGATTGTACAGGCTTTCATACTTGGCTGAACGCACCACCTTGTCCATCAGTATGACTTAGTACCTGAGTCTTAGTGGATCAATATTTTCTGGGCGGCATGCGGAACGATCCTATCTCAGCCATGAAAGGGAACGTAAGTCACCATGGTTTGCCCTCCAAAACACATGGACAGGGATGTCACCATGCTCTTGAAGGATGTTTGGTATTGACCCACACACCAAACATCGGCAAGCGTTGAACACAGACAGACAGACATTGATAAGCAACCTCTTGGACCCTCGATTTTCCGGAGATGAACGCTGTTTGCACGCTCCTTTGGTGTGCAGCTTGTTCCCTTCAGTTTTCCACACTGCATTCACGGGTCCAATTTATTGAACAGAGGCAAAAGGAGTACCAAACAGTTACTGTATATACAATCCCAAACCAATCAAAGCCCCTACAAATGAAGGCGGTTTGGGGGCAGTCTGTGTAAGTTGGGTAGAGTGATTGGCTCCACTTGGGCAAGCAGTCTGACACGAGGACTCCTAGAACTTCATAGAAGATGAGGAGGCTCTAATCTTCTAAACCGCTTCCTGACCTCCCAACCGATATTTTGGGGTCTATGTTCGATTGGGCGCCAGTGTCAATAGTGAGTCAAGTCTTCGAGGAACCCCCTCTGTCAGGGTGGATGGTGCCTCCTGCTGCTGTCATGTGGCAGTTGGAACGCCTCAGATGATTGGGCCAGTTTCGGAACCTCGGTGTTGCCACACCAGTGACTTCAGAAGAGACCGTGTAGCAACACTGATTGCATCCGTGTCCTGAAGTCATACCTAGTCCGGCGGGGGTCGAGTCATACGACGCACCATCGGTCGCGGTCGCCTGTCGATGGGTCGACGAGGGACCGATGAGATGAACAGACGGAGGAAACGCGTAACGGCGTCGCGTGCCAACTTGGCTGCCCTATGCCTGCACCCGGTAAGGGCAGGGTGAGAGAAATGGCCCAAGGTTTTGGACCTTCGATTGGATCAACAACCTTTGTGCGTCAGGGATACGCAAGAGGCAAGAGCAAAGGACTCGTACTCTGCGTACGTAAGGCGGCGACTGTGGCTTCCGGCTTCCGGCTTCACTGACACCTTGAGGAATCGAAGACCTGGTCCAGTCGGGGATCTGGTCCAGTCGGATGATCCTTGCAATGAGGTGGAACCCAATCGCAGCTACATCTTCACGGTGGAGGCCGGCCTTTTCTCTGGTGGCAGGACCGGAGGATGAGATTGGACTAAAGTGACTAAAGGTTGAACCTCCTGAAAATCCAAACAATTGTGTTTTGTGTTTAGTGTTGTTGTTTGTTTGTATTGGTTTCCCTTTGCTTTGCTTGTTTTTATATTTTTTGATTGGCTTGGCTTTCGGAGCACATCCGGGACCCCTGTTCGCTTGGTTCCGTGGAGGTGTTTTGCTTCGGTTTCGGGACGAGGCCACCACTGGCCGCAGCAGCGCTTCCAGCCGCCCCTCGCCGCCGGTCTTTGCGCCGGCGCGGGTGCCGCAGGCGCCGGCAGCACCGCAGGCGAGCTGCGGGGTTTCAAGCGGAAGGGAGGTTTGGAGGTCTGAAATTAGTTTCTACATGGTTCTACCAATCGCACTTGGATAGTTTATATAGTGGTCAGTTTTCTACCATCAACGACGTTCTTTTTTCTTTATTCTATTGGGTTTCAAGACCTTTCAACTAATAGGTAAAGCATGGTGAAGCATTTCTTGTTAATATTCGAGATGCACGGCCAATTTGCCGACACTTTGAGATTGGGCAGCACCTAATTGCAAACCATCTTTCACTTTTTTCCCGAATGCGTAGCGAAGGGTTCTCGTTTAACTCTGGGGGTCTGGGGGTAGAGTCTTGTTCGCGATCCGTTGTTTCTATGTTCGCAACCGTCCGCAACCGTTCGCAACCGTCCGCAACCGTTCGCAACCGTTCGCAACCGTCCGCAACCGTTCGCAGTAGGACGCTAAGGCGCTGCCATTGGGGGAAGCTTTTGCAAGTGACTTTTCATGGATGTGTCACGTGTCAGTTTGCGACGCTATTCCATTGTGATTTGCATGAAAATGACATGTCGCGCAAGAAGCGTGATGCATTTCGCTGCACAGGCGCAGTGGTTTGAGAGATCCGCAGTTTACTGCGCAGTTCCATTGGGATTAGCGTTTGGAGAGTCGTGTTTTTGGGGTGTTGGATGTGGCCGTGCCATTAGGATTTGCATTTCAGGGTGTGGCATCGAAGCTCTGTTTTCGCGACAAGTCTCAGCTGAAATGGCGATTTTGGTGGATGGGAGTGTGCTCAGAACGGGTCGAAATCATTCTAAACGTGTGGTGTGGTGCAAATTTTGTTGAAGCTCATGTGAGATGATATTCTCACTTTTCGTGGCAGGCACAGTACTTTGTGCTGATTTTGAGGTGTGGAAGTGCGATTTTCGTGGCAGGCGCAGGAAATCGTGAGGTTGCGAGGTGTGACGGAGTTGACATTTCGTGGCAGGCGCAGTACTTTGTGTGCGTTAGACGTGTGGATGCGGAAAGATTCGTGGCAGGCGCAGGGAATCGCGAGGTCGTGAGTTATGGTAGAGGTGAATGTCGCTGTCACATTGGGATTGGCGTGTGAGCGGGTGTCGTTTGGAGGGGCTGGAATCGCGAAATTGCTAGGCAGGGCTGCGTGATGTGTGCGCTCCGATGGGTGTTTCCGCTGGACTTTTGGAGGAAGTCTCGTACGAAACGCTCGTTTTGGAGACTTGA
>CAXAMN010008447.1:128550-158456 GCA_963970005.1 Durusdinium trenchii
CGTACGAAACGCTCGTTTTGGAGACTTGACGTGTGACTTTTGGAGGAAGTCTCGTACGAAACGCTCGTTTTTGAGACTTGACGCGTGACTTGTGGAGGAAGTCTCGTACGAAACGCTCGTCTTGCAGCCTCTACGAAGGAGGAGGAGTGTCCCGCAAGAGTGTCCCGCAAGAGTGTCCTACAAGAGTGTCCCAGATCGGCGCGACCTTTGGACGAGAAGTCTTGTATGAAATGCTTGTGTGTGTGTTCGGGAAACCCACACTCCGTTCGACTGTGTGTCTCATATACTTCTTGTCGTTGCAGGCGAACCACAACAACGCACGGTCTTGCACTCCTATTTACAAGAAGATCAGACGCCGCAATTGTGGATTTCTCTGTATTATGTGGACGGTTACCATTTTCAAGTGCTTATTTTCGAGATTTTGGGACAATGCCATTGTTTCTTTCGCGCCGCGGATCTGCCAGAACCTTTACGCCAGTGCTTGATGAAGACAGAGCTTGGTGGTGAAGTCCCCAGCGCATGCTGCCTTGGTGGTGGAGTCCCCAGCGCATGATGTCCAACAGCGTGTCAGAGAGTGAAAAAGAGATTCCCACCGGCTATGTGTCTTTTTGTACACAGTGGTTTGACGTATGTGTTTGCATTCGGGTTCGTGGGCTCCATCTTGTTTTAAAAGTCTTTTGTAGGGCCTCATGAAGTGCACCGTTTTTCAACATGTGGTTGCGGCTGTTCTACGGCCTAAGGTTTTGGCCGTCGACGGGCTCGCAGCTGAGCTGAGGCCGTATGTCGCAACGGACTCGGCTTGGGGTATTTCGCAACAGGGTGGGACACGAAGATATGTGAGACAGAGGACCCATTTGGCCGATCTTACAAGTCTCTTGGCAGCTTCAAGTGTTTGTCGATGTCCAGATGCAACAGCAAAGCGGAACTCTCCAACATCTATCCTGTGTAGAGTCAGCAGTTGAGGAGCTGCAAATGCCGCTGTCCTGGAGTATATTCAGACACAATTAGTGGGGTATGTCGCTTCTGGAGAATCACAGTGTTTTCATGTGTTTTCATGATTGTCTATTCAGATGTTCACCCGGAGGACCCACAAACCCAGGGAGAGTGGGATGGCTTGTGGTTGTTTGTGCTGGCGGGGGTTTAACCGGCCCCTATTTTCTATGAATTTTATCTACATGCTGCATGATATCAGGTTCTCTACATGTTGCATGCTGTCAGATCCTCACTAACAGCTTCACTTGTTACACACGTATATTCTTGCTGCTTGCAAACAGTCGAAGAGCTTCGGGGGTGGGTCAGGTGTGTGCGTGGGGGGTGGGGGGCAGTAACGTCGATTGTCGGAGGATGACTCCCTGGCTTTGTGTCTTGTGTTGGTTTTGCTCATTCGTTTGTCTGGTCCTTTTTCTTCTGGATGCGTTGTATCTAGACTCTTCGACAGACGTGTATGTGTTATCCTTGAAGACACGAGAGGGTGAAAGACACCTTAACTTACGTTTGGCTCAAGTGGGCGAAAACAATCGCTCGCTTTCTCTCGTGGTCATCAGCCGTAGTCGCTGCTGCCATTGGCGCTTCGTTGCTGTACTCTGCTTGGCGTCCGGTGTTCTTCATCTCACTTCTACCTGATTCACGGTTTTGTCTTCTTGGCATCTTGAACATTGGGATTCAGTGCCTTGGCGCGTTGGATGGATAGAGAGGGTGCGGGGGAAAGGCCTGCTAAAGACACGTAGGTAGCAGGAGAGGAGGCAAGAAGGCCAAAAGAAAAGCTGAATTATTGTGGGTTGGGGCTCAAGCTGAGGAACTCAAACACTTTCCCAAGTCTAGGTCAAGTACAGTTCCTCCTTTTGCGAAGGAGCGTAAAGCTGAAAGCTCCTCCTTGACAATAGTCAGACGTTGTCGAACCCCAGGAATTTGCCGTTGTTGAGAAGCAGCAACCTAGCTCAAGCAGTTGTAGTGCAAGGAGCCCGGAAGTTGAAAAAGGGCAAGAAACTTCAAAGTTGACCTTTCCGAACGAAACCTCCCTAGGTTCAGGTGAAGCTGTCACACCGTCCTCATCGAACCTGAGTGTTTGCCGGCTGCCGTGAAGAGGCTTTCAGCTCCAGTGGGGAATCAAGCATTGAGGCCCAGTTGGCTCCCACGCTTCGCTTGTCTTCGCACTGCGGACGAGTGGAATTGTTGGGCTTATTAATCATGGATTCGGCAACTTTCATCTCTGGCTTTCACAAGTAGCAGGGTGTAGTTGCAGCCGTAGGAGATCAAAGGGGAACCTCTCTGGAACCTTCTGTGACGACTCGTCACGACTAGTCCAGGGTCTTCCTCAAGCTCTAGGCAAAGAACTTTCAAAGAACCTCGTCCTAGGTCAGGTGATCGGTTGAGAAGACCGCCTGAGAAGGCAACTCAGTGTTCGGAATCGTTGTATCGAACCGGGCAACGCAGCAACAGCAAGGTTCTACGAACATGTCCAAAACGTCAACTGATCCTGGGTTTATTCAAGAAGCCGTAAGGGCTGTGTCTGATGCAAGGGCTGAAACAGCCTCTGTGATGTCTCAGGCTGCCTTGCAGGCACTCAGATGGAAGCGGCCCAGGCCATGTCTGCAGCTAAAAAAGCTTCCGCCAGTACTCAGGTTGCAGCTGCAAAAGCAGTGACAGAAGCCATGGGGTGTCGCTTCTCAAGCAAAGGCAGAGGTGGCTTTTCTTCAGCAGGAGCTTAGCAACACTAAGGCAAGAGAACAGGCGTTGATGGCGCAAGTTGAGCAGTTGAGACGAGAGGTGACCAGTCAGAAACGTAACCATAACGATACTGAAACTGTTCCGGCCTCCAGAGTAGAGTGTCTTGAAACTAGGCTCCAGGCAGAAGAAAGGTTGGAACTGCATGAGTCTTCAAGAGCTGTGGTATGCTCCTCCCATTCCCCAGCAACAGCCTCTCCAAACTCAACACGACTATTCCTCTGGAAGCCCACGCCAACCCATGGTTGAAAGGTTCCCTCACAAGATCTTCCCGGATGACATTCCTTTAGCCCAAGGTTCAAACGCTTCGTCCCCTGCCCATTTCAGAATGGACCAAGGGAATGGTTTGGAGACAGACGGAATGAAAGGCAAAGGCATTGAACACAGAAGCCTCAGAACAAAAGAGAACCATCATTTAAAGCTTCCCTCGCTACCCGAATCGGCAGCTCAGTATCGCGCCTGGAGAAGTTCGATTCGCGCCACTGTCCTCGCGTTTTGCTCAGCAAGTGCACCTGATGTCGTGCTTGCGCCTGATGCCGTGCTGATGCTTCAAGTTGTTTCAGAGAGTTTGCGCGTGGAGATCTTGGGCGCCTACCAGAAGATGGCAGAGGGATGTGGCCGCCTCCACGTACCACTTCATGAACGGTGTCAGCCTCAATGTTGTGAAGGAGACGGACCAGGAGCGAATCCGCGTCTTGATGGACGAGGAGCAGAAGAAGGGCAAGAAGCGTAAGCTGTGACCTTGGTGGGGGTGAGAAAAAAGTGCGTTGGCTGCTTCTCCTGCACCTGGAAACCAGTTTGGTGGCCTTAAGCGGCTTTCTGAGGTCTTGGTTGAATTGCCCTCTTAGTCGTGAATTTGCATTTTCTTGTCGTGGCTTCACTGTTCCTTGTCGTGGAAACGTTTTTCTTTTTTGTCGCGGAAGCTGGCCACCCTCCAGATTTTTCTGCGGACACTCCGGACTCTTCGGCGTTGTCCTTGCAAAGCAAGTTCTCTGCTAGCAGGTCTAACTCACGGGGCTCAGTTTGAGGTGTCGATGCCTGAGAAAGACACTCGTATTGCCGAGGGTTTGATGAAGCCGACTTAATTTTTTAAGCGGCTGGGAATAGCATGAGTAGCGTGGAATAGTTAACTAGCTTTTGTTTCACTCCATGTATTTAGATGTCAAGACCAAACGGTGTGAGTCACCAAACGGTGTGAGAAGAAAAACCGACATGAAGTCCCAGTCCCAATTCTCTCCTGCTACCGGAAACTCCGTCCCAAACGAACACATGGGTGTGTACTGGAATAGGAGAATAGGGAGACCCCCGAAAGACCCTGGAAGAAGTAAAATAGACCACAAACCATTGGTGGGGTTTTCCTTATTACAGACCGAGGAAGCGTGTTGTTGTTTTCTTCAATGTGTTTTGGTTGGCAGACCAGAGCATATTCTTAGATGAAAAGCCTGTGACCTGTCGTCGTCGTCGAACAAGCACCATCGTCAGGTGGAACACCTTCTCCTGCGGTGGTGGATTGCCAATAGAAGGCTTCAAGGCTGAAATTCGAGTTTGGGTTCCTGATCCAATTCCCTTGCGGCCAAGGTTCCTTTTTGTTGATGTACGTTTACTGGACAGCGTGAACAGAACCGGGATATAAACATAGACAGGAATGATCAACATGATGGTGTTGGAGGTCTAAGTTATCACATCCACCTCTGATGGAAAGAGGCAAAACACGAACCCCCATGGTGTTTGTTCTTCGAAAGCATCCCTGGGGGCCGAGCCTTCCTGACGCGGCGTCTGTGCAGGTGGGCGTCCTGGATGCTGCCAGCCCAGGTGGAAGCCACGCCACAGTCGACGCGACGCGTTGATGCACGGAACGCGACATGCCATGAGGCACCGAAGACGGTTGGAGGATAGGGAGATGGTCTCCTAAAGACCCCAAGAACCACAGGCTTTACCACAGACCTCAGATACCAAAACAGGGCACCGAGATGCACCGAGCACTTTGACAGAAAGAGGAGGAACAGCTGTCGCAGAAAAACCATGTTTTTGACTTTGGAGCTTAGCAGCTTTCTGTGGTCAGATTGTCAGTTTTACAGGCTTGCCCATATTGAATCTGGTTGGGTTTCCCTTGCCAAGTCACCCAACACAAGTCTCAACCCCCGCATTCATCCATCACTATAGGCACTAATCGAAGCCTCGATGCCAGAAACTCAAGTACCATGAGGTCAGGGGGTCTGCAGGACAACCCACAAATTCTGAGAGACCGCCACTGGTGTTGTTACTGTATGTCGCTTGCAAATACTATTGACCGTAGGAGTCCGATGAAGCCAACATATTTCTCATGTCTTCGGATGTCACCCAATGGCCGGCGAATTTTGGAAAAGCACCAACCGTCTTGAGACTTGACCGTGGTTCGGTGTTGAGGTGCGAGCCCGAGGTGCAGTGTTCCAGTGAACATGCTTTGGGTATGTATAGCCTTTGGCTTCTGAGCAGAAGGGCCGCCATTTTACGTTGAAGTCCAGGATTGATGTAGGAGCGTGGCAGAAGAAGTTTCTTCCATTTAGTTATTTTGGACGGCGATCTCGATATATACTGTCTATATAATATTATATATATACAGTATTTTATATGTCAACACCTGGAGCAAGGCACACCTCCCGGTACTGATGCCGTTCGAAGTGACGTCCTCGCACTCTGTGCTTTGGCCTGGCTTACAGAGTGGTTAGTTAGGTTTATTCATGTGCACGAAAGGCGTTGGAAATCGCTGGAATCTTCTATGATGGAGGCCGTTGAACATGATTCAAGATACTCTTTCCAGGAGCCAGTGGCTTGTCAAGCTACCCACTGCATTCCCCACAGTACCCCACCAAAACCACCATCAGAGCTCGCAACCTGAAAGCACTCGCAACCTGAAAGCACTGCTAATCACTGCTTTCATCATAAACTCATTGGAACAGCGATCCCCCTGCAGCTCTGCCCTTTCTCCGGGGACCAACTTGCGGGCGCTACCATTGGCCATCTGCAGTTTGGCAGGTGCGCAGGAGTGGGAGTGGCCATGTTTTTTCGCGGCTGACCAGAGTTGAATTCCACAAGCACATGTACCCCCGCTGAACACTCACATGGACCCTTTAAAGACCGGTTTGTAGAGGAGAACGGTCTGAGTTTTGGGAGGTGTATACCTCACAAGATCGAGACATGACGCACATCAGCTCATGTATGATTGAACAAGCGCCGCTAAGCCTTTCCTCAATTGGTGGGGTTGCTAGAGGTTGGTGATGGGAAGGCTTTTCAAAAGGGAGGGATTCTGATGCAGTGATACAGTGACCTGATGGAGAAGATGTCCCCCCCTCTGAACACATATATAGTATTGGACATCAGTTCGTGCCTCTGTTTGGGCACCGCTTTTTCGATCCATGCCATCCATTTCTGTACTTTGGATTGGTTGGTTGGTCAGAACTCTGAAGCTTCGCAAGCTTCGACAGGGCCAATGGCCTTGCAGCTCTCCCTGAATGTGGTGGCGGCCTGAGAGCGGACTAGTGTTCTTTCTTGTTGAGGTGAAAGGAAGGACCTTCGGAAGGACCCACATAAAGTAAAAGCCCAGTCTCCTCTCCCCCATGAGCTAGCTGGCCGGATGAAGAGGTAGTGACAGATTGGGGGAGGAGGGACTTCCCTTGTCCAGTTTCCAGATAGAGATACTGTACTGCTCATTCATCCCTGGCAATATGTGATCGATGTAGCGGCTCCACATAAAGCTGGGTGCTGGAGGGAGGAAGGGGCTATCAGTGAACCAACACCTCTAATCCTGGAGTAGCGACAATTGGCTCTTGTCAAACAGGTCAGGCCTCATAGAGACCATTGATGTTCAGCATAATATGGCTTCCCTCCTCCCCTTGTTCTTGATCAATTGACCCAAGGCTGGCCTACAAGATGCCCAAGTGGGGCCAGACGTTCAGAAGATCGGCGTGCCGGGGGCCCTGCCCAGCGGTGGACTTCGTCCACCGGCCGACGGTGGACTGCGGGGCGTCTGCCCAGTCAGGTCGTACCTCTTGATTCGACCAGTCGGGAAAGATGAGGGTCGTACCTCGGCGGATATTTGGCTCTTGTGACAATTGTCAGATCGTAGATCTAAATCTAAAGTGGACTAGCCATGGACACTTGGCGCGGCTGAAGGCAAGGCCGGTTCAGGTTTGAATCCTAGCAGGAATCCTGATGCTGTCCCTACAAGTACCATGACTTCTTTCCCAAAGAGCGGTGCAAATGAGACCTGGAACCAAAAGGAGATCTGACGTCCTGCGCAGCGAACGAGCACGTGACCGTCCTTCGATGCCAAGAACGAGCCCAGCACTGTCCACAGCGACAAAGGAACCGTCCCTAAAACATCGTCCTTCCCATTTTCACTACAGAATGGGTGCCCACCCCTGGAATGAGAAGAGGGATCCTAAAACATCCTACTTCACGCTCCTTCCCGCCCTCAACTCCTCAGAGCAACGACGAGGTCCACCCGCCGGCCACAGAGCCCTTCGTGCGAGGTCCTTCCGCTCCTTCCCACCTGAGCCTGTGGTGATCAATTCCGTGATGCCTGAGACCTGGGGCCAAGGACGCTTCCAAGGAGGCGCGGCTCCGCCGTTTGGGACCGGCGGACATCGAAGATGCCATGTTCGATGCCATGTGCCATGTTCGAACACCTTGAAGTCATGGGTTTGCAAGGAAATGAACACCCCCAACATCTGGCTTGTAGATGCAATCTTGAAATATCTTGAAATGGGTCAAGGCCCTTTCAGAGTTTCCCGAGTCTTCTTGGCTGACCAATCGCATTGTGTTTCCCAGAGCAGCTTTCAGTCCTTTTCATCTCTTCATTCTGTCGAGGTATTTCCCAGAAGTGATTCATTCTGTCGAAGCAGCAGCTTTATTTCAACGTGGCCCATTCGGCCAGCTCTCCAGCCGCTGAACGTTCCGCCGTTCTCCGCAGGCGAAGAGGTCGTGGCGGTGAACGGGATCGATGTGGCCACGATGGACCGTCGGGGGAGCCCAATGGGCCCGGCACGGTCTTTAGTATGTTTGGGGAACGGTGGGGATCATCGGGATGCCCCAAGAAGATGCGAGCACCGGCCGAAGATTATTCGGGCCAGGTGGGGGCTGTTCCAGATGTCTCATGTTAATGATTGGTCGGGGGAACTTTGAAGAGAGACAGTGTTGCGAATGTAGCTCAGACCAAACGCTTGGGAGGTTCCTTCAGGGGGTCACCTATACCTCTTGTTGAAATGAAAAACAGACCCAGGAACCTGGGGGAACATGGAGCAACCTGGAGGAACCTTGACACCTGCCGTGTGTTTTTAGCATTCGTTTACACATCCTTTTGATCCGTTCAGTGAGGAGTACTCCCCAGCCTCCGTGGTTTGCTTCCGCCGCCGGTGGAGCCACCGGAGTCGGTGGAGCCGAGGTGATGCCTTCCGAGAAGCCTTGCAGGTGAGACCCCTCACCATCAGGCAGGAGTGACACACCCCTGGCAGTGGGCAGTGATGGTGTCCGTGTTGTGCGGAGCTTTGGATGGTACCCTAGTTTTTGAGCCATACCCAAACCTTGCTCCTTAAAGGCCTTAAAGCCTTTGAGTCTTGTGATGTCTACAGGTGTGGCTTTCTGGATCTGCTCAGCGTAGGGGCGCGGTGTTCTATCAGAACATGACTTCAACAAGCACAACAAGATCCAAACAATTCATGGACACCAAGCTTGTTCATGAACACGGAATGGGACAATGGCCTCGGGATCCCAAGATCGACCGTATAGGATCCCAAAGGAGAATAGACGGAATAGCCCGTGAAGCCTTTGTGGGGGATTCCTTCTTTGCCAGCCCTGGAAGTCATTGCCTCGGCAGCGGCGTGAAAAACCGGGCCCTACCAGGTTTCGTGTTCCAGCTCAGGCCTCATCGCACACGGGTGGGGGTGGACAACAGGCTGTTGAGTCAAAAGAGGATATCTTGGTTTTCGGTTTCGGTGTCTAAACCTGCAGAGCTGGAGCAATCCGACCTGGCCTGTTCCATGATTATGTAGCCCCTTTGCGGTGTCATAAGGTCTCTTGGTGTCCCCTGGCAAGTGAAGGTATACTGGTATACTTCAAACTTCAGACATTCACCTGTGCAACGAGCATTGGCATCCTTTTGAGGGGATAGTGACCCATGCCGTGGGCCGGGAATCCATTCGGGGTTGACCGGGAATTTTTTGGCGGAAACGAGTTGGTATCCTTTCGCATATGTTCATCAGTCCGGGATAAGAATTTCAAGACCCCAGCGAATCACTGAGAGCATGTGTTCTTTTCTTTTTCTAGACTTGAGACTGAGGGGTGTATGTTCATGTCAACAAAGCACAACACTAACAGATGCGCCCTATTTTGCTACAATCAGACCCCCTTTCCCAGTGTATTCCTGTTTATTGACTTTTCTTGCAGTAGCATATTGACTTGCTTGCTCACGGTATTTCCTTTTCTTGTCTTCCCGTTTTCCCTTACTTTTTTGAGCCTGTGTCATCCCCTCCGCTAAGTGGCATGTTGGGCAGGATCAGCTTGATAGCGTGGTGGCAGAGAAAGGTGTCGAGAAGATCGGCCTGTCAGGGCATCCAAGTGGATGGAGAAGTTGGATGTCATAGGGAGGTACTCGTAGTTGGTACTTGAGCATCTTGAGCCGGATGCGATCTAGAAGTGGGGTGAAGGCTTGAGGGGCGGTACTTGAGCGGGATGTTCTTCTGTGCTCAACCCAATTGAATCCTCTGTAGTTTCATCTAATCCAGACTATCGAAAGATAGCAGGGGGGTCCAAGTGGAGAGGGGGACTCCATAGTTTGCCGGCTTCGGACCACTTTGGACCTGTGGACTACTGTTAGTGTTGTAAGGTGACATGAGATGAGTTCACACATGTTCATTGCCTCTTATGTACAGTAAATGATCTAAAAGTCCATGCGCTAGAAAGCTAGCGGTCAACAAGCATGTACCAACTGGGTGAAAAGCTGTCACCCCCAAGTGGCAGGGCCAGTTGCTTCGCCGACTCTTTGGGATCCCAAAAGTACGGAATCCGAGCCCGTCGATCCTGAAGGCTTCCGCATCGATCGATCTGCTAAGAGTGTTTCAACAGAGTGTGGTAGATCTGCTAAGCTGAAGGAAGACGTTTCACTTAACGTTCTCCGATGAGTTTTTCTTTCGTTTGGCCACACTCAGCCTGCTGATAGGGTCTTCCAGCAGCTTCCGCCGGCGCCCGTGATTGTGAGCAAAGTCCAGGAGAGTGTTTGTTTCGCCACATCATGTCATTGGATTGGTGCTGGTTTGGTGAGGGTGGCTTCTTTGCAACTTCATGATCTCTGATCTCTCAAAGGAGTGCTTGATTTACCAAGTGCCCAACAACAGTCCAACTATCATCAAAAGCAATACTACTTCAGTAGGAGTACGCGATTCGGCAAAAAAACCTGACTTTTACTGTTTGCAATGGTTTGCTTGACTTGGGAGCAGGTATGCAGCCAACCCAAGATCCCATCCAAGTAATATTATATATATATATATTCATACATCCATTAGGAATAGGTACATGATCAGGCACACTCACCTACGGATTGACAAATTGAGGCCAAATGAGGAACCTTCCTTCACAGGGATTCGAAACGCAGACATGCACATCCTCATGCATGCACACTACAGTATCTCCCACAGGAATATGTGAATTGTGCACCCTACACTTCAAAGACCTTTTTTGGCAACACCAACGTTTGGGAACTTCATTTGGCACCGACCCTTTGACTTTCTCAGCATGCCGGACGCCGGAAAACGGGCAGAGCTTAGGAGGGATCCTGGGCGGCTCAGCAAGGCTTCGAGGGCGGAGAGGAGATCGTAATGGTGAATGGAAAGGAGCTGAGCCAGATGTCACTCGGTGCAAAACTTCGGCAAACTCGCTGAGAGACCAAGGAAAGGGCGCCCCCCAAAAAAGTACCAAACAACATCTAGCCGGACATGCGAACACGGAGTATAGAACAGTGGCTGCAGACCACGCTTGGCTCCGCTGGGGAGAAGAACGACCGGTGCAAACGCGCGCGAGCGGCTTGCGGCTCCGTTGGGCCTTCGCTCCTTCGCTCCGACCGGAAGGCCTACGGGTTTACCATGGCCTTCCAAGGTCGGCGGATGACTTCAAAAAGGCCCTCAAGGAGGAGCGACCTTTAGCCTTGAGGCAGGCTCTCGGACTGCAGGGAGACCTGCAGGAAGACCTGGGCGGGGCGGAAGGTCCAGGGGGCCGAGAGTTCGGTCCCGGCACTGAGGTCCAAGCACGGAAGTACCATGGATTCGGGCAAACAGAGAACAATGGTTCCAAAAGAAGCAACACACCACTTGTAGGAAAGCCAATTGAGCATCATGTGCCATCTTGGGGTGTCTATTTTGTTCAACAGTTGGGCAAGAGGATGCAAGAAATATCCCAAGGCAGAGCAAAAAACTGCAGAAACAGATAGCAAATGACATACAAATAGAAGCAACACAAACATGGGTAAGCAAACTAGATATATAGTCAAAGTGAAAACAAACAAAGAAAATAACAAATTCAAACACAACACAAGCAATTTTTAGGCTGGGCATGCAGCAGGATTTCTTTTGTGTTTGTTCTCAGAACCTCACAATTACTAGGTGTTGACAATGCGGGGTGCCCACTGCCATTCACAGAAGACACATAAATGGCAGCGGGTCACAGTCCAAAGCAGTCCGAGTTACAGATCACCTCGGTGACGACGGCTTCGCAGGTGTGGAAAAATCCGGAGACCGACCAAGCCTCCAAGATCCAGGGAAGATCCGCCGCATTTTCCGGATCAAGAAAGCAATGCATCTTAATTCAATCTCGACTCTTAAGATGCCAGTCGTGATGTGGATCCTTCTTGCGCCCTTTCTTCTTGCACGAGTTGGAAGTGCCGTGGATTTGAAGAGAAACGCTAGTCAATGCGTTTCAAATCGAGGCCATGCATACACAGAACCCGACTGTCTATCAGTGGCAAAAGCATACGGTTGTAAGTGGGAAAGCAATGAATGCGTTTGTGCAAACGGAGGGGTCTATTCGAAGCGGAGCCACTACTGTTGGCCGCCTGAAATCGACTCCACAACCACCACAACGACTCGGCAACCTGCAGTGCCTGCAGCTGAAGACCCCAGTGGCCCGAGCGTTTGCCGCTCCAATAGTGGCCGGCCATACGATGAAGACCACTGCAATACAACAGCCAAAGCATATCATTGCGAATGGCGCGATGGAGCTTGTGTTTGCTCCAATGGTGGCACGTACGCCAAGCGCTCCCACTACTGTTGGCCACCAACAGACCCCACCAGCACTACGACAACCACGACAACACCGTCAGTGACCCCTGCTGCAAATGAAAGCACCTGTGTGAGCAACAGGGGATTTCCCTATGACTCGTATGATTGCTCATGGGTTGCCAAAGACTACGGCTGTGTGTGGCAGGCTGGGATGTGCACCTGTCAAAACGGTGGTGTTTTTTCCAAAACGAGCAAGAAGTGCTGGCCGCCAAGCTCGACACCGACGCCACCGCCATGTCAGGAGTGCGGCAACTCGTCAGGACGCTGGGTGAAAGATATTTGGGATAGGTTCGGAAAATCTTTGAACATTGGAAACTTTGCAGGTCCTGTCCATTACTTTTCCGACTTAAACTTGATCCACTTCCTGTTACTTTGTATTGGGGGGCGGCTCAAAGCCATCGACCCAAAAGCCATAAACGAGTTCTTTGGAACTAAGCTTTGTTTGAGTTCAGAGCTTGCGCGTTCCGAAGTTGTAGATCAACTTGTTGCTGCAAAGCTGGTCCAGACCTAAAAAGAGTAACCCAATGCAAGAACGACCAATGAATGAGCGTAGCCCCCCTTTGACCGGTCAAATGTTACCAAGTCCCACGAAACAACCAAGCCCCTTGATTGATGCATGGGTGGCCTGTGAATGTGGCGCCGAAGCCCCAGCGAAATCGCGCGCTGCCCTGGCGCCCAGGATTTCAGTGGATCTATTGGACGTTGACCCTGCTGCCGGTTGGAGTGTGTGTGGCCTGTCTCTTCCCCTGCACACGTCGCGGAATGCGCCAAGGATGCCACCGTCTCCGCCGGAGACAGCGGGCCCTTCCAGGATCCAATCAGCCCGTGCTGTTGAATGTAGAGGACAACGTGGAGGTCGTCTCACAGGGTGCATCTCACCGATGAGTTGGTGGTCATGTGTTGCATCGTGAAATTGGCAGATGCCCGGAATCATGAACAGTTTCTTGCCAGTGCGCTGGACTGGTGCCATGCAGATCTGAAATTGGATCTGCCAAAATGCGGAATTGTGTGTTTGATCGTTGAAGAGGGGCGCGACCCTTCCTTTCAGCACGTCCCATCGTCCCGTTTCTTTGAGAAGGGATCTGGTGTTCGTCCAAAAACGACACTGTACAGTGAACTCCTGCGGGAAAACTGATCTGGATTGCATTCAGTACGTTTTGAATTTTGGGGGGTTCACCAACCACCGTCAACGTCACTGTGGCATAACTGCTTCCACTGTTGAACGTGTGGTATGCGTGGATATGGATGATTGATGGTTTGTGGTTATTTCGCACATGGATGGATGTACCGTAGGCCTACCAGCCACCCAGCTGTAGTCAGATCCCGAAAGGGAACTGTAAACTTTGGTTGTGAAACATACCCCACCTGACCCCCAGAGGTTTCAGACGGTCCAGGTCACAGAATCTTGGGTTCGAAGAACTCGCATCGGTTTGGCTTGATCAAGTGGTACTTTCCACTTCAACTCAGGCCTGGTGCCAGGATTCGGCGCCTTGGATTCGGCGTGGTGCGAAGAAATTAACACAAGCATGGCTTCTGCAAAAAAAGGGAATAGGCCGGTCAGCTGGTCTAGAGTCTAGAATTCGTGAAAGAAGAGGACACTAGACCCCATTGGTTGGGGGTTGTCCTGGGGGGTGCCAAGAACCCGGACCGCACTCCCCGTTTCGCGAGCCCAAAACGCAGGTTTCGCCCTCGAGAGCTTCCAGTTCGGGGGTCCCGGATAGAAAATCGATGGGAGGAAGCGGATGAAACCGATGAAACGGTCCAAGAGTATAGGGCACCCGATGGTTGCTTTGGGTGTACGTGAAATCATGAACTCAAAGGTATCAAAAGGTGGTAGAGTCAGGTTCAACCAACAAGACTGGGATGCACCTGGAAGGCTTTCGGTTTCCGATATAGACACCAACTGAAAGAAGTGTATCACAAACTCTAACTCAGGATCTTTTGTGGCAATGAAACATAGCCACGTTGGATGCGGAAATTCGACTCCACCAAAGGCTGTGAATTTGTATAATATAATATATAGAATATAGATAATATATGATAATATATATATATAATTAACTGTACCTGGACCCTCCAAGGGGTGTCCAATGGACTACCCCACCTACCTATAGGCTTCCAGACAGGGCACCCCGATTGGAGGGCGTTCGACCCGACACTGAAGCCAATCACCTCCATCGCACCCGCCGGGCGCCGCTGACCCTGGCGCCGCGGCCAGAAGGACGGCGTGGAAGAGCTCGTGGCGGAGAAAGAGGTCGGGAAGATCGGCCTGTCAGGGCACCCGGACGATCCGGTGAGGTCCAGTGCGGTGACGGGGCGGCGGGAAAATGGTCCAATGCGGTGGGCGGTGGGTTTGTGTGACCAGCTGCCAGCTGCCCCACGAAACAAGTTGGTCCTCGCAAAATGGGCTGCCCAGTGGCCAGTATTCATTCTTGATTTGATCCGCCAATTCAACAAATTTTATGCTTCGGAGCCAGGATGATGGCCAGGTCACCGCACGCTGGCTGATGAATTGCTGAGACAGATTTGGTACCTTCAACAGTCCACGGTTCCAATCACTAGAGGGAGCTACTGGAGGAAGGTTCTAGAGACTTCAAGAACCAAGTCCTGTAATTCACCTTTCGTCCATGGTAGGTATTCAACCACCTGTTTTGATTCATTTGGGTTGTCAGCCAGGGCGCAGGACCCAGGGGCCACTCCCAGCACCTCATCTGAGGTCCTTTCTCAAAATGCCCCCCGAGCCGGTCATCGTGAACAAGGCAGGGCTGAATAACGACAGCTGGAAGAACCACGGGTGATGGGCGGTGTCAAGCCACCCTGAAAAAGATGTTGGTTCTTCTTGGGAGGAATCAAAGGTTGAAACCACACACCAAGATAAATCAAGGTCAGTTGATGGACATGAGATCCGTTTCAGACGAACCGAAGCCAGTGGAGCAAAAAAACGAAGGGAATGGATGGTGAGATAGCCATTCACAGATCGAAACTCCCTCTCTCTCTCTCTCTACTATTGAAGACAGACACCGCTCAGGCCATTCAGACTATCCGAATCCGGTCATCATTTCTGTGCAGGTGTCAATTGCTTCTTTCATGTGGCGGAGGCATCCTCCGATGAACTAAAACAGAAGCACCTTCCCAAGAAACTTTGGATTTTGTGCTCTGATTGGTCCCTCCATAGACCCAGTCAAGGGGAAGCCTCAACATCATGGGGCGACACTGTAGGCCTCGGCGACCTCAACGGCTGATGAGCAAATCACCCCAATGGTAACCTTTACTCAGGATGATTCCTCCCAAGAACCAAGATCTTTTTCAGGGTGGCTTAAAACCACCAACCAGACCTTCGAACTACTCTAGAGTACCCTACGCCCCGTCGAAACGCCTTTTCGACGAGGTGATCCCAGGCTGCTGGGCTGAAGAGGTTGGCTTCCAAGGTGGTGACTTGACCGAAAAGGGGCCGGCTCCAGTTTGGACAAAAAAACACGTCGGGCGATTTGTGTGTTTCATTTTTGCCACGGGTGAATGGATTTCAAATTGTGGGTTTGAGATGCTGGAAAAGAGGCCTCAGATCTCCCTTTTTCTGTGGGCAAATGCAGACATCATTTATAGTACTGTAAAACAAAGTGCAAGAAGGCTGTCTTGCTACCCGACGAGGCCTGGAAAAGCGCTACAAACCAACCCACGCAACCCTGTGCCAACCTCCAAGCCACACGTCCAATACATCCTTTTGCCCACGTACGCACGTTCACGCCGGGCTAAGACGTGCAGCGAAGCCGCCCGAAGCCGCCGAAGCCCTCCGTGCCGAGGCGAGGAGATCGTGGCCTTGGACGGGGCGCCGGTGGCCTCGATGACGCCGGAGACCTTCAAGGCGGCGCTGCAGCAGCGGCCCCTGCGGCTGAGGCCGGCGTCCTCCACGGGCACGGTGACACACCGGTGGGGTGCCGTGCCAGGATCCGTTTCGTGGAGGGGGCGTTGGATGGGCGGAAACCACACGGTTTGGCTGCGTGGTTTTGGGGGGAGAGTGGTGAGATGGAGATGTTGGAGATGTGGATGGAGAGATGCGGACAGTAGGTATTGGCGCGGAAAAAACAGACATGGCAAGACTGGGTACAGCGGGGGGAGATAGCTAGCAAGTTAGCAAGTAAATCGATTTGATGTGTGCTGTGTGCTTGGTTATCCAGAATGACCATTGGACAGTGAATGTTGGAAAACCAAAAGAGACTCCAAAGGGACATGCAGAGTCACATGAGCACTGGGGACCCAGTCGCAATCCTTTTTCACAGTCTGCCTTCAGCATTCATTGAATCCTCGCAGGTTTCGTCCTGCTGGGCACAAGGAGCAGGAGGAGCAGGAGGAGGAGGAGGAGGACGACGAGGCCTAAGTTGGCACGCTCGTTGACACAAGTCTAGCGGGGTGAAGAAGGCCCAGAACCGCTGTTTTGAGAGAGCTCCGCACACCAATATCCAAAGAGGTGCTATTCGTACCACCAGGATAGATGAACAACCACTTGGACCTGTACCTGTACCGATTTAGATCTTCTTTTCAAAAGCCTGTACTTAGAAGTGTCCGATCCAACTAAGTTAAGCATCGTTTACGTTTTGTTTGATGGCTATGTTCTGTTCCTTGACGGAGAAAGTGCAGTAAGATGATGCAGTAAGCCACCAACTGTGGCTCAATTTTGACCTCCGTAAGCAGCACAGGACTGCAACATATAGGGGGCCGTGGCTGAGTGGATGAGACAAACACTCATTGCTTGATTTCTTCATCTCATACACTCTGACTCACCAACATGGAAGTGGAAAAGACAGCCCCCATGTTGCTCTTCGAGCAGGGGGGATTCATATGGATTCATGACGTTTCCACTTCTGAGTGTAACTGTTAAACTCCTTTCCGAACTAAGGTCTTGAACATCATGGCGTTTCCTCATTGGTCTTGAGCACCACCACCTCCTTAGGTTCTCCCCGGTCTCGGTCCATCTCTCGGCGCAGTTCTGCGCAGTTCTGCCGATGTCGGTCCGGCAGGAGCCCGTGGAGGTGACTGCGGATGCCAAAGTGAAGAAGATCGGTTTGCCACTGGACTAGATTCGCTTCAGCTGAGGAGGTTTAGGCGGCATGACTTCCCTGCAGAATCCATATCAATCTACAGCACTCAAACGCTACAGGTCACCTCCCATTTGTTGGATCCAAAGAACCTGGATACACCTTTGAATAATCCTTCACGGCCTTGCTCGCACGAGGGTTTGGCTTGAATTTTTCAAGACATCAGTCATCGGGGGAGCTCCTCCTGCCTCGAGGTCCTTCCGGGAGCTTCCTCCGCAGCCGGTGGTCGTGAGCAAGGCGGGTGCAAAAACGGTGGGGAAGACAAACAAGTGCTAGTGTAGGCAAGTAGAGGCCCATCATGTGGGGTCGAGCTATGCCTGTTTGCGACCATCCTTCTTGCTGTCTGCCTTTGGCACTGGTCTTGGGGAAGGTCCCTCTTTGTCTCAAAGGAGCTCAATGTTTTGAAGGCCTCTGTTTCGCTCTCCCTCATTTTGACAGGCTCATGCAGCCTTTCATGTTCATTTCATCAGGGTGCTATTTTAGTGAGTGCAGTGAGTGATACATTTCTTTTTTCCTCTCGCCATTCTTCTTGTCCTTCTTGATCAGCGTCTTCAATTCACCGCTGGTCCATCACCGTACGGTGCCAGGCCCCCGGAGTTTTCGGTTTGGCCACCGTGAACATGTTCCGGACGATGCCCTCGTGGTCGTTGCATGGGATGAATCGAACGCAACCCTGCCTTGGAACCCCCCCATGTCAATCGGTTTGGAGACATCTTGAGACTCTCTAAAGCAGCCAGCTTTGATGTAAAGAATCTGATTCTTCCCAAACGACAAGAACAAACGGACAAGAATTCTTGGTTCTTTTGTGGACTCCTAGGACTCAACCTTAAGTCTTGCCCCAAAGCAAATATCCAATCATTCATTCGTGTCAAAATTGGATCACCTCAAAAGATTCTCGGAAGACTCCAACTCCAACATCCTAAAAACATCTTGGAAGCCTCAAACGATCACCCCCCAAAAAATAGAACGGAGGAAAGTCCAGACAACCCGTGAGAAAAAACGAAGAGCTCCCCACGAGCTCATGAGGTGACATCCTCGCTTTCGCCCCGTCGAACGCCAGGTCGTTCCGGAGACCTGGGCCTCGCAGATGGGCTTCAGAGGAGGCGCGCGAAAAACGGCGCAACGAAACGACGCACAGCTACGCACCCGGCGAACGGCCTCTTGGGGTCGACAGAGGTCATCCAGGAGGCGGAACACCCGAAGGTCGGATTGAACGAAGGTTGGTGTCGATGGACCAAGGGCTTGCCTGCCAGTGCACTGCACTGCTTCCCGCCACATGACCACTTTCGATGGGACGATTGAAGCCCCCTCAAGCCATGTAGGAACCTGTGAATCGTGAATCTTGCTTTGGGAATCGGGTGACGGTTTTCCAGCTCACCCCATTCTCTTCGCAGCAAGCCACTGACCGACCTTCCGCCATCCACCGCGCACCGTTGCTTCTCACCCGTCTTTCCGAGGTGAAGAGATCGTGGCATTGAATGGCCAGCCCTGTGAGGCGACGTGGCGGTGAGGGCCGTGACCGCTCCAAGCGCGAAGAGGGGTGAGATGGTGACCCCAAAACACGGCAGACATCGCACCTGTCAAGACCTTACTGACGGTTCTGATGGATTCTTGCCGGGATAGACTCTGGATAGACTAGGGTTGAGCTTGGCATTGGGTGGATGGGTGAAGATGGCATTCTTTGCTGCTTGTGGGTTGGAGCATATGGGGACCCATATGGGACATTATGGGACCATACCTGGCTTTTCATTTGTCACAGGCTGGAAGCATTCTTAAGGTGATAGGTGTTGGCTGTGTTGAGGCGAGTACCATGAACAGTTTAACGGCGGGTTATTCCTGTTCATGTGGATGAGATGCAAGCTGACCTAGGAAAGCACAGCTTGCCACTTGGCTTGACATATGATATGTCCAGAGAATTCAAAACAAGTCTAAGGCCTTCCAGAATCCCATCCAACTTTAAGGACACACAGCAGCTCTTGCCAAGTCCAAAGTCCTCCAAGTTTACAAGTTGTAGCTTTACGTCTTGAAGACCATGCCATTTGCTTCCATGTTTATGTCATTTATGTTGTTCACTGTACAGCCTGCGCTTGCATGCTAAAAGCCAAAAAGCCATAGTGAGCGCAAGATAGGTCGAAGTCAATCCCCTGAAAACTGGAAGATAGTGCATGGCAGTCCAATCGTCTTCTTTGTTTTCATTTGTCATGCTGTCCTTCGAATCCAATGGAACATGCAGGCCATGAACAGCGCCACCTTCAAGGAATTGCTGGGTATCAGGCCTTTAACACTGAGGTGCGATCCTGAGTCGTCCTGGCCCCCAATTCGATTTCATTGAATTCATCCAGTGAATCCAGTGACTGATCAACTGTTAACGTCTCATGGGTCTTTTTCTAGGGTGTCGCCCTCTCCCCACTTTGAGATGGCTCCCATCTTGACCCTTGAACGCTGTCGTCCGTACCATTGGGAATGCACTCCGCTTGTGGAGCGAAGAAGAGGGACCTGTCGCATCTCGTCTCCCAAGTGTGGCACCATGGAGATCAGCAGAAGCTTTTTCAACAGCATTGTTTGGACCAATGTGACCATGCGGTCTTCTCTGACCCCCGGTGTTTGGAGCTTCTTAGAAGGTGATGATGATGGTGGTGATAATGACGACTTGTATACAGTCTCTCCTCTCTCTTCGGGCACCTGACCACTGAGCTTTCCTGCAAAGCACTGTCCACTTGCTTTCTGGTATTTCCCATGTGAAGCTACTACGCGAAGCTCGCAAACGGGAAGCTCGAGCTGTGCAACACACACACATGTCTGAAGGGTATTGGAGCAAAAGAACACAGCTTCTTGGTTGGAAAGAGGCATTTGACATATATAATATATAGATATTGCCCAGACTCCGAAGAATTGTCCAACTCCCCAATTCCGAAGTGCCATGTTCGATGTTGAAGCCTCAGACTTTTCCTTCGGAGCTCTTCCTCCCGTGCCGCTCGCATCCTCCCGTGTGGCGCGCCAGGTATTTCCCTCCCTTGGAGGACGGAGGGGGGCGCGCATCCTTCTTTCCAGTCTTTTTGCGGGGGGATGGACGAAGGTCTTCCTGGACCCTGGTAGAAAGGACAGATGGGTTCGGGTTCACCCGAAAAATATGAAAATCATTGAAAATCGCAGATGGATTTAGAGTTGTCACAAACCGGGTTGATGATGTTGAACCTTCCTTTTGGGCCACCCACACACACTGTAAGAACACAGTTGGACATGCTTTGCAGATGCCGTGCTTGTTTCAGCCAGTGACGCAATTGACTCGATTGATGCGTTGCAATGAGAATTCGTGCTAGGCGGAGCCGGCGGAGCCGGAGGAGCCGGCGGAGCTGCATGAAAGAGAAGCAGCTGCCACAAAGATACAGGCTCTTCATAGGGGAAAGACGGCCCGTGCAGCAGTGGCTGCTCAGAAGGAGGAGCGGATAAATGCCGCAACGAAGATACAGGCTGTTCAAAGGGGCAATAGAGAGCGAAAAGCCGTAGCGGAGGACAAGAGCCGAAGGGCCGCAAGCATAGCACCAGAGTCGCCAGCTACGCCACAAACTCCGGCAACTGCAGCAAGGCCGCGGCCACCAGCAGCCCCCCCTGCTATACCGCGACCGCCAGCAACGCCGTCCCCAAAGAAAAAGAAGAGGCAGGATCCGGTAAGACCAAATGTTCCAGATTTAGACGTGCAAAAGAGGGAAGAGGCTGCCAAAAGGATACAGGCTGTCCAGAGAGGCAAAGCAGCACGAACAGCGACGGCAGTGGAAAGGCAGCAAAGGGAAGACGCCGCAACGAAGATACAGGCTGTCCAGAGAGGTAAAGCAGCGCGAAGAGCAACAGCAGATGAAAAGCAGCACAGAGAAGAAGCTGCAAAGAAGATACAGGCTGTACAGAGAGGAAAAGCAGCACGAGCAGCAACGGCAGACGAAAAACAGCAAAGGGAAGATGCTGCAACGAAGATACAGGCTGTCCAGAGAGGTAAAGCAGCCCGAAGAGCCACAGCGGACGAAAAACGGCAAAGAGAAGACGCCGCAACGAAGATACAGGCTGTACAGAGAGGGAAAGCAGCACGATTAGCCGCAGAAAAGGACTTGACAGCACCAAGGAAGCAGTCTCCTGTGAAGCAAGACGTCTCTGATTTGGATGCCCAAGAAAGGGAAGAAGCTGCCAAAAAGATACAGGCTGTCCACAGAGGTAAAGCAGCGCGAAGAGCAACAGCAGATGAAAAACAGCAAAGAGAAGACGCTGCAAAGAAGATACAGGCTGTACAGAGAGGAAAAGCAGCACAATCAGCCGCAGCAAAGCCGAGGATAAAGCCTGAAAAAGCCTTGAAAGCACCGATGAAGGAGGAACGAGGCAAGAAGACTGCTCCAGCAGAACCAAGGAAGCAGGCTCCTGGGAAGCAAGACGTCACTGATTTGGATGCCCAAGAAAGGGAAGAAGCTGCCAAAAAGATACAGGCTGTTCAGAGAGGGAAGGCAGCACGAACAGCTATGGCAGAGGAAAAGCAGCAAAGAGAAGCAGCTGCGACGAAGATACAGGCTGTACAGAGAGGTAAAGCTGCACGAATGGCTGGAACAGACAAGAAAACTGAGTCAAAGGAGACCAGTGGCAGTCGTCGCTCCAGAGAGAAAGGGTAGCTTGTCTGCATGTTGAAGGTCGCTGTTGCACTGTAGGACTCTCATCCCCAGGCCCAGGAAGCCCAGATGTAGCAACTAGGTCCAGGTGGTTTGTACGTGTTTGAAAGGTTCCTCTGAGTCATTGAGTCACTGGTGACCATCATTGGTGCACTGACTTCAGAAGGCAGGCGACCCCGGCCAAGCTATAGGTGCTGCCCAGGTATGCAGATCATTGCAGATCCCCCTGAAAAGAACATGCCATTGCCCGCCACAGGTCACGGAAGTCGCGAAAGTCACGCATCCGTTTTGTTTGTTCACAATAATGCGAACTTGTGCCATGGTGCCATGATTTTGTGTGGAAGGAGAATGATGTTGCAGGCTTTGCACCCGAATCATCATCCAGAGAGGAACATGGACTATCCCAAGGGACTCATTTTGGAGGAAGAGAACTCCCCTCAACAAACATCCAAACATCCAAACATTCATCAAATCCTCATTCACCACGCCGAAGACGCCCGTGTCGTTGAAAAACCACCCCCTTTGGTCGTCGTCCTTCGCCCCGCTGCGTCGAGGCCCGGCAGTGTGGGCCCATCGGAGGCGGACGGCGGACGCCATGGGACGATTTAGGACGGTCACAGCGATGAACGTGACGTATGGACGGTCCGTGTGTCACGGCTTCGGCGGACGGCGTTGAGGGAGACGTGGACACGAAGGAATGCGCATTCGCCACAATTTCCAGGTTCACAACTGTTCGCTTTTCTGTGACAATGCGTGTCCTTAGTTGTCTTTGACGCCAGCTCAACGGGCTTGAAGATCTATTTGTGGGTCCTAATCCCCTTCACTGCGACCAGTGGTCAGTGCGACCAGTAGTCACTGTAGATGGCCACCTGGAGCATCCTGTCTGGCTATCTTGACTGGACTACGGTAATTGTTACCTGGGGACCTCGAAGGGCCACCCAGACCGGATCGTGCTGGGTACCGCAGCCCTCCGTTGCCAGGCCAGTGGTGCACGTGGGACCAAGGCCAGTGGTGCACGTGGGGTCCGGTGGTCCGGTTTTGATCGGTTCGTGAAAGGGAAATCGATCATGGGTGCTTTTTGCATGAGCTCGACAACTAGACATTTTTTCCCTGAAATACCTGAAAGATTTATAGAACTCCTAGAAGCTTTCCGGATCCCAGTGCCGTTCTGATTCATAAGGATATTTCTCCATCTTATGATCACAGCAGGGACGAAAGACTCTCTACGAGGACAGACAGTGGGAGATCATAAAGGTCGCAGCCATCTGGGAAACGGCAACCCCGGAGCCCCGAGCTACCGGAGTCTGAAGTAGGCCGCCGACCCTTCAAGAACGAGGAGTTCAAGGGGCTTTTTGCCCAGGTAGCCGGTGTGGTCCTCACCGCGGTTTATTAAGATTGGAATGATTTGGAGGAGACTCCAACTAGCAGAGGCCTCCAGTGTGCGACCCAACCATCTAAGTGGTGCGACCCAACCAGCTGGAGAACCGACCTGGCAGAGCTATGTTTTTTGAAACGACCACATTGAAACAACGGGTCTGTCGAGACCGTCGCGGGCGAAGCCGACCTCGGTCGCACAGGGAGATGAGCCGAAGGGCCGCGGCAAAGGCGAGTAGACGAGCGTCGATTCGTGCGGTTTCCGGTTTCGTGTGGTTTTTCGTTTTTGGAACGGAGTGGGACAGCGAAGAAGACTTCGTACCCAGGACCCACTGTCGGGGTGGTGAATGGACACTCCGAATCCCTTAGGGGGGCCTTGTATTTACTGTATTTACATATTCAATGTTTACATATTCAATATCTAATATATATAGATGTGCCACACAGGCTTTGCGTGTAGAACTGGTCATGTCAACAGAGTGATCTCTACACTCACCTCAAAGCAAGCTCACTCTGACGCCTCGTTGTGCTCACTCTAACAAGTTTTGGTATCGTTGATAAAAGGCAAGCAGCAAGCAGTATTTTCATGGACCATATGAGCAGCCACCCAAACACGCGATGACCATAAAGATGCGGCCGTGAATTTCAGGAATTTTGCGGTCTGAGCTGCAAAAGTGAGGTCTAGCCATGTCGTTGCAGTCTTTGGGTCTGTTCACACGTGGCGTTTGTGGGTCCTGAAGAAGTGATAAGCCCCTCATGGCCGCGGTAATCTGGTTGAATCGTGTCCTCCTGGCCCACAAGGCGTTTCGGCAGACGCTCATGACTCAATAACTATATTAATAACTATATTGTGGTGAAACTGGATGGACAGCGCAACTGTTTTCATTGTTGCACGTCAGAGATGGAACATGATCGAATTGATCGCATCAGCTTGGATGGATCCTACCCATGAGGAGGCCTCACACAGTCACTCCTTTCCACCCTAAGGCTTTGCTGGACTCTCAGGACCATGTGACCAGAATGACCAGACAAATCGAAAGGCATATGGGTTGTGGGCCTCCACCTTGCTTGAGGGATGACCATTTATGTCATCCGGACTCATCACTATTTTCGTCCAACCGGACTTTTGAGTTGTGTTCGAAGATCCTCACAGGTGCTGAATGGACAACAACTATGCCATGTGCTTTCAGGTTCGTCCCCCCTATGAATCCTTTGGTTTGGGTGGTGGTGGCCCCTTCCATGGGGTTTACCACAAGAGAATTGCAGGATTTCCAAGCGGTCCAAAGAGGTCAACGCATCGAAAGCCTGCCTCAGCTGGAAGTGCGTTCATAGTGAAAAATCTCTTAGGTGTGGCTCCTCTATGTCTCCCATGAGTTGGAGACATAGATCCTTCGTGGCCCAATATCTCCACCAGGCACACCTGGTCCAGACCGGCGCAGCGTGCAAAGCGTGCGCAGCACTCGCAGCGCCTCCGCCACTCGGCTAATGACGAGAGGAAGTGGGGCACCCGCAATCGATCAATGATGGAAGAACTCCTCCTCAGCACGCAGTCCTTCCTGCAACAGCAGCCATTCCCCTTTTTAGACTATCTATTAAACGAAGAGAACGTCTCAGAAAGCTTTCAAGTCCAGTAGTGACTCACATCCACAAAGGCCCATCACCAGGCAGGCAGGCTTTGCCAGAAAGAGCAGACGGACGACTCGTTTCCCACCGGTGCCCAGTCGGGTCCCAGAGGCCGAAGAGGCCGAAGAGGTCGGTCGGGACCACCGGAGCTGCCAAGGCCGGTGCTTCACATTCCTCCCAACGTGCGCAAGCGCGCAAGGAGAAGGTCGGGAGTACCGGGAGCCGGTACCGGTGCAAGGTACCGGTGCAATCTGGGCCTTTGAAAACGGGGCCCAGTGCGTTGGTTGTGGTGGTTGTGAGCGTGGGCAGGTTTCTTGTATCATCAGATTCTGAACATTGATATCAAGTTATGATATAATATGCGGTTACAGTATATGCACTCTTCATCACAACATCAGAAATCCAATCAGAGGAAATGGATGGAAACTGACTTACACCAGTCGTCTCGCCAGTGGTCACGCGAGTCGTCTCGCGAGGCGGAGGCCAAGGAGGCCAAAAAGGCCCAAGACGCGGCCGCCGCGGCCGCCGCGGCCGAGCCGGGCTCCGTGACGCCCTCCGCTGAGCCGCGCTCGCCGCGCTCGCCGGGCTCAACGGCCACGCGGCGCGCGGGGTCTGAAGGCTCCGCGCGGAGTGGCAGCAACAGTCCTGTACATGGCCGGGGAGGTCTGGGTGCCCAAGTAGCGGAAACGTGCGCGTGCGTGGTCCAGGCAAAAGTATTCGGGCTGCCAAGGAGGGGTGGTCCAGGTTCCAAAAGAGAGATCAGAAGTTTTGTCTCTCGATTTTCTCAGGTGTCCAATTCGACATTGGCACTGGATAGGTGAGCAGGTATCTTGGACTCGCGCCGACTCGGACCCTCGACATTGCCCCGATTCCAGTCAGTGACTGATGCTTGAAGAAAGGACATTGCCTGGTGACTCCCAATGAGAGAAGCCTATGAACTTATATGAACTTATGAATCAAGATGGATCAAGGAAAGTTGGAGTCTCATCCCCATCAGAAGGCAAATCGTGCAATCTTTGTTTTTCTTTTTCAGCCTCCTCGGCTCGCCGACGACGTGGTCAGACTCTCCTGGTTCTTCAAACCCCGAACCTTCAGACCTCATCCGCATCGAGGCGCGTCGCGCGCCTCGGTGATCTCCCAGGCGCGGTGATCTCCGGTGATCTGTTGGCCCGTGTCGGTGTTTTGACCGGTGGGTTTGACCGGAGGTCGTTCTCCGGAGTGTGACGCAGGTTTTTGGGAAGAACGGAAAGAACATGAAATGAAAGAACGGCAGCCCTCTGTTTCTTCGGTTTTGGATGCCAAGGATGTGTTGAGAGATTGGAATCAAACAGGTTTCGGCATGGCGAAAGTCAGTCGAAGTAATTACTCGTTTTCCTGCCTGAAGGTTGTTCAATCGTGGGGATCCGAAAGTCGATATGAGTCCCATGAGCTGGGCCGTCAGGACAGGGCCTCCAGCAGCAGTCCTCGGAATCGTTGGGAGTCCCAGTGGGAAAGGCAGTGACACTGGAGAGGAAGTCAGGCGGGAGGAAACAAGGAAACAGACGAGGCCCCATCATCACACAGCTTTCTCAATATACACGAATTATTATACACTGACATAGTACACTGACATGTATTATATAAATTTATGTAACATTATATATATAGAATATATACACATGATATATCATCATATGTCTGTTTGTGTGTGTTTGGATGGTTTACGCAACTCGAATGTCTCTTCTTCCGCCTCCGCTTCCTCTTCGAGTGCGAAAACCCTTTTTCACGTGGCGCATGGCGCTCCAGGCGTCGGTGTGACGTTGCCAACGGCGATGGGTTTCGATGAGCAACACCCCGGCGATTTGCGCCGACAACGGTCCCAGACGAAGTCGCAACCAAGGGGCTTCGTGTGGTTTTGCGGCACACATTCCAAGAGAGATATCCATCTAACTACACAAATACATACTTGTATATATATATATATGACTACATACTGTATATAATATACTGTATATATACATATAGAGAGAGTGATCTATAGGTTTGCAACCTCTACTCCGAGCTTCTTTCATTCTGTTCATTTTGGAGGGTCAATCCAGGTTGCTTTGATCCTCCACATGAACAAACTGTATATTTCAGTGTTTATCCGGGCTTTAGATGTCTATAGTTGTAGAAGGAGCCGAGGGCAAATCTCAGTGAATGGCAACTTAGGATAACTTTGGTGAGCCTTCCAAACCCCTTCAAAACATTCCTACACGACTCCATGCAAGTAGAAACATGACTCCGTGGCACGTGGCAGATTACTTTCTCCAAATCATTTAAAACGTTCTTTCACGTCCAATGTTTCTTTTGATTCTCCCAGTAGAAGTCCACGCATTTGGACATGTTTCGATTGAATATGAATGCGGGATTGTGGACCATCGTGTCGAGGGATCTTTCTTCCGAGTGCTTCGAGGCCAGCGAGGGAGCCTTCTCTCGACCGTGTCCGGCGAGGTGGGCGAGTCGAAGCCCCCGCGGGTCGACGGATCTTCGGCCGATGGGAGAAGTGACCTCGGCCGTTTGACCGAAAGTGACACCGAGAAGCATGAAGATTATGGTTTCGGCGTGGGAAGGAGATCGACATCCGAAGAACCAGATCCCATGCATGGTGGAACACATGTATCTTTTAGCTGTGTGGAGCAGCGTTGGTCTGGATGGTCAAGTCGTTGGTAGTTATCATCTGGCTGAGGGAACACTCTTCTCTCCACCAGCGGAGTTGATGAACATATTGAGGACAAGCATGAACGGTGAAGAACCCCCCCAAATTCCAACCACCCGGAAAATATGGGAGACTTTTTCGCATCTCTAAAGGTGCATGTGGCATTCAACGACACATCCCGGGAAGTGCATTAAAAGATGCTTTTGGCAGAGCGTGTTTTTTGTTGGTTGCTTCCAATGGTGCGACTTGGCTGATGGGGTGATTTGCTTGGCTTTCACAGGCTCTCCTTCTCCAAAGACACATCACATCCTAGAGTCATTTCGCAGGAAAACAAAAGAACCACATGAATGAGACACTTTTGGCCCAAGATGCAAATTCTACTCAACATGTTCTCCAGTTTATGACAATGTCTTCTGCAGGATATGATCATTCAGTGCTTCTGCGAAGTGATGGGAGTGCCGTTGCTTGCGGATGGAACAGGTATGGACAATGCGACATTCCACCTTTGGAGGAGGGTGTTTGCTACACCCAAGTTTCTGCAGGAATTGCTTATTCAGTGCTTCTGCGAAGTGATGGGAGCGCTTTTGCTTGCGGCATGAATGATGATGGACAATGCGACATTCCACTTTTGGAGGAGGGAATGTGCTACACTCAAGTTTCCGCAGGAGGTCATTCAGTGCTTCTGCGAAGTGATGGGAGTGCTGTTGCTTGCGGATGGAACGATGATGGACAATGCGACATTCCACCTTTGGAGGAGGGAATGTGCTACACGCAAGTTTCTGCAGGAAATCAACATTCAGTCCTTCTGCGAAGTGATGGGAGTGCCGTTGCTTGCGGATGCAACAGGTATGGACAATGCGACATTCCACCTTTGGAGGATGGTATGTGCTACACCCAAATTTCTGCAGGAGCTAGTCATTCAGTGCATTTACGAAGTGATGGGAGTGCCGTTGCTTGCGGATGGAACAGGTATGGACAATGCGACATTCCACTTTTGGAGGAGGGAATGTGCTACACCCAAGTTTCTGCAGGAATTGCTCATTCAGTGCTTCTGCGAAGTGATGGGACAGCCGTTGCTTGCGGCATGAATGATGATGGACAATGCGACATTCCACCTTTGGAGGAGGGAACGTGCTACACTCAAGTTTCCGCAGGAGGATATCATTCAGTACTTCTGCGAAGTGATGGGAGTGCTGTTGCTTGCGGATTGGACCATGAAGGACAATGCAACATTCCCGTGTTTGCAACAGGTAGCTACCTTTTTCATCGTGGCAAAGACTACATTCTGCAAGTGGGCGTTGCCTTCGAAGATGATGGAGCGGTGCTGACATGCTGGGATTTGGCCGGACATAAGGCATTGCTATTGAGAGGAAAAGCGTCAGACCTGGCCTGGGAGACTCACAAGCGCATTGCCAGTGACTTGCGGGTTAGCCTTCCAAATCTTCGGGTAGTTCTGCCCGATGGACAGTTGTTGGCCTCAATGTGCAGGGCAAGTCCATTGGCCACCATTGCGGATTTGGGTTGAGAGCAGGTGAACGAGACGTGAACCTCGCTTCGCTGGTCGTCGAAAACAGGGTGTTTGGTCGCTGCTTCGTGAATGGAAGATGTAGGCAGATCCAAATTAACAAAGAACCCCTGCGCAAGTTTAATGACGGAGTCTCCGTGCACCTGGCCAAGGTCATTGTCGTTGTTGAGTGTAACAGGTTGGGGACATGAATATCACCAAACCAATAAACACATAATAGTGGAATCCCAAGTCACGAAAGGTAGCTTGAGCTACCTGAGTTCTCCTTGCTTTAGCAAAAATGTATTACAATCAGGAGTTGGGATTGTGCATTGAGTTTGGTCCTGTAAGAGTTGATTCTGTTCGTCGGGGGGGGGGCCCTCCCCCCTGGATCAAATCCCCCCTGCGCCGGTTCACGCCGTCATGGACTTTTACCAGGGTTGCTTGTGATTGCCTGCCACCTTTCGTTCACCCCCTCCTGTCTCAAGTTTCTTTACCGAGTAGAGAGAAGCATGTTGGCTATTGGCTATGCCGCTTGTGAACTCGTGGTTGATTTCAGGAGCCTTTGAACTAGAATGTATCGAACCCAAGCGTCCTAGACTCCAAGAATCTCCAAGAGTATGGTTGGCCATTTCCATCTATACCTCAAGAACTCTCACCCTGTTGGGTAATTGTAACATATTTTTAACCCATTCAAGCACAAAAGCACTTACAAAAGCTACTAGGGGCTCCTGGCATCGCTACTAGGAACAAGAAGCTACTAGGGACTCCTGGCCTTACTACTAGGAGCGATCGGACGCTAGTAGTAACAAGTGCCACGCTAGTAGTAACAGGTGCCTTACTAGTAGTAACAAGAAGCTACTAGGGACTCCTGGCCTTACTACTAGGAGCGATCAGACGCTAGTAGTAACAAGTGCCACGCTAGTAGTAACAGGTGCCTTACTAGTAGTAACAAGAGCA
>CAXAMN010008447.1:158925-202595 GCA_963970005.1 Durusdinium trenchii
AGTAACAAGTGCCACGCTAGTAGTAACAGGTGCCTTACTAGTAGTAACAAGAAGCTACTAGGGACTCCTGGCCTTACTACTAGGAGCGATCGGACGCTACTAACTCCTGTGGCCGGTCCAAAGCACGTGGGACTCCACCGATCGAACAGCGCACGGGGCAGTCGACCGTGGTCGTGTCGTGTCGTGAATGGACATCGTCAGGCCGATGTCTACCTGAGCTTCAAGGTGGAAGGTCTCAACCAGGAGCCTGGGGTGTTTTGTCCCCTTTCTTCCTTTTTATCATTGTTTATCAAGGTTTTTGTTCTAAGATTCTGTGAGACGGAGGGACGGAAGGTGACAGGAATCATGTCATGCTATGAATATATATATATATATAATACTATAATATAATGTACTATAGTATAATATAATATGATATAATACAAAGATATACAATACAATATAATACAACATAATATAACATAACACATATAATATAATATATTAAATATAATATATATATATATAGATAATTATTCAATGTGGTTGAAAGACCACGGAGAACCATATTAGTGGGAACCAATGTCTTGACTGTGTTTCTCCACAAGGTTTTGTTTTTTCAAAGGTTTGGTTTATTGTTAAGTCATTAGACTTCTTAGAATTATAGTGGCTTGCTTTCTTGAACGAGACCAGCTGGAGTTGGAGTGCCATTCTGGGTTGGCCTTTTGACTGGCACTGAACATTGGTGGAGCGACATGACCTCAGGCAGAAACATGTTCGTGTTTGCTCGTATCATGGGGGTCCCGGGGAGGATCATGTTCTTGGGGATGATCTAGCCCAAACAAGGAGGTTCTGCAAAAGAGGGACCCATCGGCTCACAGGTTCTATTTTCAAGATGTTGGACGCAAAAGAAGCAGGTTGTCTCTTCCTTGAGATACTGGGTGCAACAAGTGAGTTCCTCACCGGAGCGGCCGCACGGACGTCCCCTCACGGCTCGGACCGGAGACGAAGGGTGCATGGTCGACCGATGGGGCGCCACCGAAGAAGGGCCTCCGAAGCCGCCGTGCCCTAGGAGCTGCTGTCCAACGATGTGTTCCTTGGGCCCAATGGTGGGAGGGAAAAGGGATGAAAAGGGTCAGGTGGCTGAGAGCAAGGTCAGATATATTAATTACAGAGTTTAGCAGTGAAGTTCTTGATCCTGATTAGGATCCTCTCTTCTCATATGAGATCACCAAAGTTCTGGCGCAACATGTTGCAGGGCAGCTGGTGAGATGTGGCCGTGGCCACCTGCCCTTGCGGCTACTGAGGATGGCTCAGTATGAGGATGCCGTGAAGAACGCCATTCTACAGCAGGCCCTGTGGGCGCGTCGAGTTTTGGAACCTCAGTCGGGACCGGTTTCGCACCCGTTTTTTTCCAGTCGGAGCAGCAGAAGTGACAGACGAGGCTGTCTCTGGCGGCAGTGATTCTTGAGACTTGCTGTACCGAAACCAAGATGGTCCTGGAAAGGGGGGGGAAATTGCAGTTCTTTCACCACATAGGCAGTATCATCAATGACAAACCAAGATACACCCAATGCTCTTTGTTCAAACCATAAAACTGTCAGGAGGAGACTGGAAGATGAGAAGTGATTGTCATATGAGATTCAACAGATAAGGAATCTTTCACCTAGAGCCATCTCTTTGTGATCTTGATTTTTGGTAAAAGATACACTTGCAATCCACACAGTTTGCTTAACAGCAGGGTTTTGGCTATTTGGCTAATCATGCGAGACAGTTCTCATGCTGAAAAGCTATCGGTCTGCTCTCAGGGCTAATTGTCCCATCAGCAACTGGTCCGGTGGTGTAGTTGTGGCAATGATGTTAGCCAAACCTCTGTGAATCATGCTTACAAACACACTGACATCCTTACAAATCATTACAACACCAACCTCTTTCCATATGATGTTCTCTTTTGACTCGTTCCAGGTTCATCATGCTTGGGACTGTGTTACGATCTTCAACTTATTGGATTATCGATTATTTTTGAGGCGGGCACTTATTGGGTTATTGTTGAACTTGATGGTTCTTAGACATATCAAACACCTTCTGAGAGGGCATCAACTGCCACAGCCCCAAAGCACTGGATGAGTGAACCCACACCATGATTGACCTAGCCATCGCTGACAGGCTGGTGCCGGGCTGAAGAATGAACATCTACAGTTTGGGAACCTCAGTGAGGACATGTAGACTCCGGCGACAGGAGGCGGTACACATATATATATATATATATCGAAGACCTGAACCGGTCTGGATGCCCTCTTAGGTAGTCTGCCAGTCCAGGGCCCTTGAGGCACCCAAGGAAGCGTGACCAAAATGCTAGGAATATTGCACTCCTGTCCCAAAAAGCGTTGCTCAGGCCAGACTTGCAAATTGGCAGAAGTCGACCTGAGTCTCTGCCAAGACACCCCTAAATCTCTGATTGTTTAATTTTAAGCCTTCCTAAACTGAATAGGTCTTTGCTCGATTTCATTATATACTATACACTTCTAGACAATGATCCCCCAGTACACCACAGAAGAAAGGAATGTGACTTCTCCCTCAAAGATGTCTTAGGCCTTGTTTCTCTTTCTAGCACTATCTTTTCAGATCAAGTTTTTGTTGCATTTTGTCAGGAATCTGGGGTCCACTCATTTCAGGAAGCTATCCCCTGGTGCAAAGAGCCAGCTGCGTTCCTTTGTGGTAAAGCTGTCGAAGGTGTTCCGCGCTGCTAGGACCCAATGCAAAAGAACGCAGGTAGCTGTGATGTCAGGTTCATCTTGCAGGGCCCTCCGAATCGTTAGACAGCAGTCGCAGTTTTGGCTTTCCCATGCAAAAGTCCTCCCCAAAGTGACCGCTGCTTACTTGGGGGGTCTAAGACCTGGTGTTCTTCACGCCCCTCCGTTCCTCCACCTGCATTGAAGTGGTACGAACCCTTTACTTCTTTCATGACGAAGGCTGCGCTGCAAGAAGGGCACGGTGAGTGCCAAGATCAGCCCTCACCGGCATGGCTTTGGTCGCGTCGAAGCGATGGACTTTGGTACGTCCATGCCGGACCCCAGACCGGACCGAGGGCGGCCCTGGGTGAGTGTGTGGGAGTGTCAGAAGTTACTGGCTGAATGAGCAATGAGCATGAATGAGCTGGACGTGTCTGTTGTGTGTTCGAGTTTGTGTCAAAACCTAGACCTATATAGAGTCCTAGAGGACAAAAGCACACTTTTGTATTCGTGATGTTTCTTAGATGTTCTTCAAAATATATTTTGAGTCCACCTGAGTCCATGGAGATCCAGAGGCCCCTGAGGAAGAACACTCAGAAGCGGGCTTGAAACTTCTTCACCCTCGATGGTTGGCTGGTGTGGTTGAGTAAAGGTCAGGTCATGGCCTGGCTCTTCGCATGTGGAGAAATCAGCATGGCCCTTTTGGAAACGCCTCTTCCGATCCAGTTTCCACCTTGGCCCAACCGTCCCTTCCTTGCGACGGATGGGCGTGTTCAGTCCTTGCACGCGGCTTCCAGCGCGCCACGCGGTCACACGCCGAGCTGGCCAGGTGCACCGCCCACGGCCGGGGGATCCAGGATCCGTTGGGAGAAGTTGGTCGGTTGGTTGGTTCATTCTGCCGGACCTCTTCTCCCTCGCAGGGTCTATAGGAAAGTCTGCGACTCCACGACTCTTCCACTCCTGATGCGACCCCCAAAAGTTCCTAAATCCAGATACACCACCCATGCCTTGCCAAACAAGTTCTGTCTACCGCTTCGACTCCTGCGGGGAAGCCTTCCGTCGTCACCTCGGACCGTCGGACCCCTCAGGTGCCCCGGGCCATGCTGCACTCGTGCTTGGCCAACTCCTCGGGCGCCTTGTCCACGGTCCTGGCGTCCGAGCTGGTGCGGAACCCCCGGTGGGCATGTGGTGGGCATGCGGATGCAGTTGGATGCGGTGGAAGTCTCTGTGGGTCGGTCGTTGCGTTGGATGGTCGAAGAGGTGGTTGATGCTGCTTTGGGGCTGTGGGGGGTTGGCAAGTGGCAAAGAAACGGTTGGGTTGGATGAAGCTGTCCAATTTGATCAGTTAGGACAGCTAGGACATGTTGGGACAGGATCTTTCGGAGCAGGTGGATAGTTGCAGGTGGAGACAGATGTGTATGTGTGTGTGTGTGGAGGGGGAGGCTCCTGCTCTGTCGGGTTCTGTTTTTCGGTTTGGGGAGGATGAGAAAAAACCGAGCCACTCTTTATTGCTTTTGCCCCCTGTTGATTATACCTGGAGTCTCCAGTGGTACCTAGAAATGTGTACCACTTTTTTAAAGCACGTTTTCTAGGCTACAGAGATCAACACACCCATTCATAGTTTTTAGGCCTTCAGCATAGTGAAGTGAACCATCAGGAACGAAAAACATGTTTTCATAGGGTTTCCTACCATTTTACAAAAAATGCTCGAATTGCTGGCCTGATGGTAAAAGCGCTCGTTTTCCAGAAAAGTGTACATTTATTGGTTTTAGGGACGCTTAACAATATTAAGTACCACCATCCAAAGTGTACACTTTTTTGTGTACCAAAGGAGAGTCCAGGTAGTATAGAAGACGACATCTTCACCTCGGACCCACGGACGACTGGACTTCGCAACTCGAAGCATCTCCCGCCACCGGCCCCATGACTCGGACGCGCGAGTCATGCACCGACCTGCATCGCCTGCATCGCTCGGAGCTGTGGTCCGATGGCGCGCTCGCGGGATGTACCTGATCAGGCCAACATCCCGGATCTGGCACACGAGGTCCGTATTCGACCCCGGGAATCGACCGGGAAGGTTGTCTATAGGTCCGAAACGCCTGGGCCGCCTTGCTGATGTTTGGGTGAAAGACCTGGGTGAAATTGAGAAACGTATAGAAATGTTTGCGGCTGACCTCTTTCTGTCACAGCAAAGCCTCTCATGCTACAAAATTCAACACAAATTCAACACGGGTTTTGATGACAACAAGGACAGATACAGACTGCAATGAACACGTAAGGGCTCCGCAAGCATATCCTATCTCCGAGGCCGTGGTTGGACCTCCTATCCGTCGCGCCCGGATCGCTCAACCAAACCGATGGAGTGTAGAACAGAGCGCCCTCATGATTGGCTGGTCCCAGTGGTGGGACCATGCTTGGCTTCACACCGAACAGCACACCATGCTTCACGGAATTCACATTGTTCTATCACGTTTTATATGTTTTATCATTTTGCGTGTAGCCGTGCCCAGAATTGCTCACATGATCTCTGTGACCAAGGTGCTTGGTGCTTTGGGACCGAGGCGTCTCCCGATGTTTCGGTGCCAAATCGGTCCACGGTTTGTGCCGGCGACTTCGGCCCACGGCAGGACATCCAAGTGACGAAGTTGGAGCTCAAATTCGGGGAGGCCGCGTGTGCCGGGGCACGGTCGGAGGGCGGTTTCGGTGTGGGGGTACTTGTAAGGTGAAGGGTGGGAAGGAACGCACACTGAATTTTGCGCCGGAAGCACCATTTACCTCTCTCCGGAAGATTTGAAGATCCTTTGGTCCATGGACGTGTAGAAGTTCGCTCATCTACAGCATCTCAACCCGAAATTAGCTTTCAATATCGCTTTCTCCCTCGCCCTACTTAATGGACTTCCCAGTGATCCAATAGATCGCTCATGGAAATGGCCCCCTTTGGTGGAACTCCTCATTCCTCCATGCGCAGTCAGGTCTCTCGCCAGAGCTCAATCATCCTTGACACTCGGAGGTGCGCGCTCGCGGTGCGCGCGCGTGAATTGAGCCGCACGGTGCCAATGGCTAGGCTAGGGCTAGGGGTGTTACTGCGGGCGCTAGGACCCACTAGGATCACGGAAGGCTGATATTGTTTTACTAAAAACGCTAAAAACTCAGCGGGTCACGAAGGAATAGCCCGTTGAGTTGGTTGGTCCATCAGGTCTCTTGAGGTCAGGTGTTTTTGTTTTTGCCGTGAAGACCAACGGGCTGGTGCGGGGATTTCCTGGGTGGCTTGGGGTGTGGCTTTGGGACGGTTCCTAATCCAAAGGCCTTGATCACAAAGATGGCTGGGGGATGCTGGGGGTCAAAACCCTTTTGTTACTAGTAGCTTCTTGTTACTAGTAATGGCCTCCAACCTACTTGCGATGGCCACCACCTAATAGCGTCCTAGTACTCATGCCTTGCAAAATTGGTGGACATGCCTTGCAAATTCCTTTTCTGATGGGGTACAAGCTGGAGCAGCTCCCCCTAGAGGCCCTTGACAAGTTTGAGACAGACTTTGCAAGTCCGCAAGTCCCTTCAGCGGCTTCAGTCGAGTGCATCTTTCGTTGGTGCAACTTGCTTTCCCATGTCTTTTTGGAGCCTAAAATTGGGTCAATCAGGTCATGTTGCCCGTAGAAGCGCGACTTCACTTGATTGTCAATCAGACGCTGACTGTCCCAAGCTGCGTGACATGCCACACCTGCGAGGACTTTCCCATGGCCAGGCTGGGTGGACGGGGGTTGTAACAAGACGAGAAAAGCAGAATCGGTGCAAGAAATGTACGAATTTGGGATGCGAGTTTTGGACGCTTCTGGCATTGTTGGTGTTTTGGTACAGGATAAAGCGGCAAACAAGGCTGTGATCAGAGTTTTTGAGTTTTGCTTGACCATTCAACTTACTACCCTCCCAGCAGGGGGCCCATTTACCAGATGCCAAGATCAGATCATGTTTGATTTCGATATTTGCTTGATCCACTGACACCGACATCTTCCACCCTGTCCGAGTTGTGTCCAGATTCTGTTTGGAGCTCTGTGTCCAGATCCAGTTGTGTCCAGATTCTGTCCAGACCCTGTCCGGATCCCATCGAGATCCTGTCCGGATCCTGTCCAAGCCCGGATCCTTTGCAGATCCTGTCCAGACTCTGTCGCCGCAGAGCAAGTGGGCAGTCAACTGTGCCAGGTTCCAAAGCAGAGTCGGTTGGAGCCCCGGAGTGTTGGTCGCAGCTCCGGTCGCAGCTCCAGTGCTTTTGGGCAGAAGACTAAGGAAGATTGTGTGTCCAAAGCACATTTTTTGAGTATTTACAAATTGTGTGGCAGGTTTACGCACCACAAGGTCTTAAAGCTGGGTTGAAGTTGGAGGCTGCTCATTGGGGCCGGTGGCCAATTCGCTCAAAGCGCTGCGCCTGACACAAAATCTGCACATCGTAGTATACCAGCTCCGATTTCCTGCGCCTGCCACGTAGAGCTGCCAGCTTCAAAACACAGCTGTCGCATCTCTGACCAGAGCTGAGCCACCTGATAGGAGGTCCTGTGGCCCCATGGATTAGGCATCAGCGGGATTGTAGGTTTGAGTCCTACCAGGATCACTTTATAGTTATGAGTCATAATCATACTAATTCGTCAAAAGATGTCAAATGTCTTTGCTCACAGAAATATGCCTGCTCTCATGTCTGTGCTCTCACATGTGCGTTCTCATGTATTTGTCCGGGCTAGACGGATCTTTAGGGCCCAACAAGCCGACGTGAGGGTACCCGTTTTCGGGGTGTGGCCAGCCACCGTCATATCTACCAACGGTTTTGATCGTTTGCAAACCGGCGGTTTGCCGGGCAAGATCGGTCTCAGGTTGGGGCCTGTCGGGCGCAGATTTGTCCCAAGTTCAAATTCCTATCAAGCAGGTACGTGGCGGGTGCAACAATATCACCCACATCCCATTTCCAGAGGCGGTTCTGCTCATCAAGCAGGCATGTGCCTTGCTGAGGCCGAGAGGCGCGTCGCCTCGTGGGGGAACACCCAGCTGTCGTGGGCCGCGTTCGGTGTGGAACGGAGCATTAGGCCACAGCGATCAGTGATGAGGCTTAGAAAGGAGTGATCTAGCTGGGTGAAGTTCAAGGGATCAATGAACAAAGGTGTGACTTGTAGATGCAGGTCTATAGACTATAATTAAGTATCTATAAGTATATTTGGATGGTGACAGCTTTGCCTTATAACTCATGACTCATGACCATTCCATGGTCTGGGCTGAGGCCCCGCACACCACGCAGCGCTACACCACGAGGCATTGGTGCAAACATTTGGGACCGCAGTTGGATTTTGGATGACTCGATGATGCTCCGTTTGGTGCTAGAAGAACCCGCTGAAAGAAGTTTTGGTCAAGGGTTGTGTTTTTGGACTTTCCTGAAGCGTCCCCGGCCTCATTGGTCTACCTCCTCGACTACCCACGGGCACTCCGGACAAGTCCCCCAATGGACCCTTTGTGCGCCGGGCCCAGGGGCCGGAGACGGCGGAGACGGCTTTTCTCGGGGAAGCGTGGCAGACGACTCACCCGGCGAAGCCGCCACGCAGGTCGGGATGAAGCTGCCCTGAGCCGCTTTCGGACCGAACTCTTGCGGAGAGAAGGTCTGGGGGGGGAGAGCATGGCTGAGCTCCGGCTGAGCATGGTGCCAAAACCAAACTGGAACGACCGGGCTGGCTAGCACGGTGGTGTGGTTTTTACAGGGAAATGCCACTTCGTTTGGCTGGGATGGAGCTGTCACGACGCTGTGTCTGGCTGGTTTAAACTTGTAAAAGGAGAGATGAACCGGTATGAGCCTTGTAGGGCCTTGTGTGGTTAAATAGTGGTGACCAGACCTCGTTGACATGGTGATTCTTCCTTTTTGGCTCGCTGTGTGGAACTCCTGGATGAGGTATCCGATTGGCTTTTGGGCTGAAATCAAATCCGAATGCCCCGAAATCTCGGATGCGGATACACTAGGCTTGTTTCTGAAGCAGTTTCTCGTTGGCTTGTTCGTGCCCACGACTGAGGCAAATCTTATAATGAGCAGCTTCAGTTTCAGGACTGCATAAATCAAAACAGATTTCATCCAAAGATTCTTTCACTAGGCTAGACAATGCTGCCAATGGTTTACATCCTGAGGGTTTGTGAAGATTTCCTCTAACCTCAACTAGACATGATGGAACAGACTGACCTTTCTGATGGAGGTAGCTATGCTGCAGCCTGGCGCCGAATCCTCGATTGTCCGGCATGCTCAGTGGTGAAATCATGAAGAAGAACCTGTGGATCCGCCATGACAGGAACCTGCGAAATGACATGAACCATATGAGAAACTTTCGGAGATGTCCATTCATCTATATACGTCGTTTGAAGATTTGGGTCTAGTCCCGCCGGGGTGCTCAACTTGAGCTTCTTGTACTCGTACTCGACATGATCTTTCGTTGATCTTTCACAGGGACTTCTCCGTCTTTTGCGGACTCGTGGACGAACCAACTTCGCCGGGTTCGCGTCTCGCCTGTCGGTCCGGGACGGCCCAGCCGGCCAGCCGGCCACGCGAACGAAGCGAGCCCCTATCTTTCATGGATGCGGGTTGAGTGCATATCGCCATGGTTTTGCTGCCGAAAGCCTGTCCAGTTTTTGAATTTTGTGATGATCCATCCAAAACCTGATGGAATTTTGTGTGGGTGAATGTCTTGAAATCTTATGAATCTCCTGAATTTCCTGCAACGAACCACCTGCAGCCCACATCTCTTGGGTGCTTCCCCTCCAGTCCTCCAGTCGGCGCTGATCATGTCTACTATGTATTCTAATACTATATAGACTCAATATATATATATATATTAATTATATAACATATGTCCATATATGTCCTTATAATTAGAAGAATAATAATAGGGACATATATGGACATATGCATAGGGGATTGACAAAATCCCATGGTTGGGTTGACAAAACCTGCAGTTGGGTGGGCCCCTACGGTTACCATTGTCTCACCCGAAACTGAAACTGATACAAGGTTGGCCCCTATTATTTATGTCCGCAAGTGTGTTAAGATGAGATTCTGGCTTTGCCTAAGACATTTGTTATGAACTTCATCGAACTTCTGGTCTTCCCCTTCGTGAATACCCTTAAAGAGGGACGTCCTGCAGGAAGACGTTTCCCAGATTGCACACCTCGATGCGCACACCCTCATTTTCACGTTAGAACGCGCGGTCTGGAACAACCTCACTATCTGAGGTTCCGGCCATGGCTATATTAGCTTTGCCGAGTTCTGCGATGCGCCAGGGGACTCAGCCGACTCAGTAGCATGCTGAGAGGTGTTGCGTACCGTATGATTGATGTGTGTGGTGCGTCCTGCAGTTCCACTTGAATTACAAGGTGCTTTGCCGCGTCGAAAGCTTTTCTGTGTCGGCGTGAACTGTGGGCTGTTGGAAATTGTTCAGCAGTAACAATCGGCGTCTTCTTATTTTTTGCAATATTCGAATGTACTTGGTGCTAGTTAAGAACTCTGGTATTGCTGGCTCATGTTGGTTCCTTTTCTAAATCAACTGGGAGTTCTCTCTTTCTTTTCTTTTCGCGGCATCCAGCAGACTCAGCAGACAGGTGTTCGAACATTGGCAACCCACCTGCGCGTCCGTCGAACAGAGCTCGAAGCAACGCGTTGGTCGACCAGAGCACGGGGCGTTTTCCAGGTTCCTCCTGAATTAGGAAGGTCTGACCATCTATCGAACGTTGGTGAACACATGGTCAACGAAGAAGGGACACTGAACAGATTTCACATCGATTTCACCCCAAAACGGAAGAAAAAAACTAGGGTAAACAATGGATTTCACATCCAAACATGAGTGCATCATTGTTGTTGGAAGGGAAACCCAACAGCCTTTCGTCCGAAAACAGCCTTTGAAAAGGATCGGATCTCTCGAGTTCTGAAGGGAAGGACCTTTGGGACCTTTGGGCACGGAAGCCCCGTGAGTCTGTAAGCCCCGAAAGGTCTTCAGAGGGGGAAGAACATGAATTGCCGAAGAGAAGAACATGTTGAACATGTTCTGAAAGAGACATGGTTTGATGTTGTTTGGTGGTTTCTGGTGTATCTTTTCCAGGCGCTTGGAGCCTGGCACCTCGAAACTCCACAACGCCGCAGAAAACAAACACCACATGTTGCGAAGACACGGCCAGGGTTCCTGCGTTGAAAGCGTTCAAAACTGGAAATGTCAACCAGTGGGGGATGATATATATATATACCCATTCACCATCATTCAATCACCCCATTCATCATCCTTCCCCATTTCCCCATCCTTCCCCGTCCTTCACCTCAAAAGTTCACGGGGGATCCCCAGGTGTCGTCGCATGAACTATCGCGGCAACATCAAGCATGCTTGGACCGACTTGGATGCCGATGGCTCGGGAAAGGCGTGGCGACTCGGACAAGACTCCTGACCAATGGTCGTGGATCATGGGGGTCAACTTGCCATAAACTAGCCAGCTGTGGCCGTGACTGAAGCAGCCAAGTCAGCTTTGGCCAAACCAAACCAAATAGAAACGATTGAACACCTTGTAGCACAAGAGTCCAGTCCAATCTCTCTTAAAAGGGTTCTAAGAGCCACGTCAAGTCACGTCAAGTGGATTCCTTGACAGAACCAGTGCTGCAGGGACGGAACCTGTTTGAATTGCAACGATTCCATTTGGATCACATCCATTCACCGAGGGGGCCTCTTCCATGAACACACTTAGGATTGATCCACCAATGTCTTCATGGGTCATTGTGGCCTTTTCGAAACCAACAGTTTTACTGCGGAACAACCATATATATATATATCCATATATTGTATATATATATATATAAGCGCAATGACTTACTTAGATCCTTTTGGATCGAATCCAGTCCCAAATTGGTATGGTGGCCGGGTCATCGGTTTCCTGCACCATGAAGGTCTGAGTTGGGCATATTGCATGGGAAAGTGTCCACACGTCGTTGGAACCAATCAATTACAACACCAGCAGGAGAACGAAGGCCACAAAAAAAATATAGCTTTTGGCCCAAACTGCAGTCCAAAAGGGATTTCTCCTCTCCAGTCTGTCACAATGTGTTCTGCAGGACATGGTCATTCAGTGCTTCTGCGAAGCGATGGGAGTGCTGTTGCTTGCGGAATGAACGCTGTTGGACAATGCAGCATTCCACATTTGGAGGAAGGAACGTGCTACACGCAAGTTTCCGCAGGATATGATCATTCAGTGCTTCTGCGAAGTGATGGGAGTGCTGTTCCTTGCGGCATGAACGATGATGGACGATGCAACATTCCACCTTTGGAGGATGGTATGTGCTACACCCAAATTTCTGCAGGAGCTAGTCATTCAGTGCTTTTACGAAGTGATGGGAGCGCTGTTGCTTGTGGAATGAACGATCATGCACAATGCGACATTCCACTTTTGGAAGATGGAATGCGCTACACCCAAGTTTCTGCAGGATTTGCTCATTCAGTGCTTCTGCGAAGTGATGGGAGCGCCGTTGCTTGCGGATTAAACCATGATGGACAATGCAACCTTCCACCTTTGGAGGAAGGAATGTGCTACACGCAGGTTTCTGCAGGATATGAACATTCAGTGCTTCTTCGAAGTGATGGGAGTGCTGTTGGTTGCGGATCGAACGATGAAGGACAATGCGACATTCCTCCTTTGCAGGAGGGAATGTGCTACACTCAAGTTTCTGCAGGAATTGCTTATTCAGTGCTTCTGCGAAGTGATGGGAGCGCTTTTGCTTGCGGCATGAATGATGATGGACAATGCGACATTCCGCTTTTGGAGGAGGGAACGTGCTACACTCAAGTTTCCGCAGGAGGATATCATTCAGTACTTCTGCGAAGTGATGGGAGTGCTGTTGCTTGCGGATTGGACCATGAAGGACAATGCAACATTCCCGTGTTTGCAACCGGTAGCTACCTTTTTGTTTGTGGCAAAGACTACATTCTGCAATTGGGCGCAGCCCTGGAAGATGATGGAGCGGTCCTGACATGCTGTGATTTGGCCGGACATGAGGTATTGCAATTGAGAGTAAAAGCGTCTGACCTGGCCTGGGAGACTCACAAGCGCATTGCCAGTGACTTGCAGGTTAGCCTTCAAAATCTTCGTCTGGTCTTGCCTGATGGACAGTTGTTGGCCTCGATCTGCAGGGCAAGTCCATTGGCCACCATTGCAGATCTGAGCGAGTGAGGTCTGTCCCATTGTGTTCTAGCTCCGTCAGGAACAAAAGTGACACGGCACAGGTCAATTTTCGCCGTGTCCGCTCACTTACTTTGCCGTGTGGTTGCTTGCGAATTGAATGGACGATGCAACCTTCCACCTTTGGATTGGGAATGATTGGGAGTATTTGACACCCATGCGGATGTGATGGCATCCGCAGTGATGGCATCCTGTCGCGGACGAAATCAGTCTGGCTGAAAACAAGGCAGATTATTGGAGCAGATTTGCGCCCAACAACCCTAACTTGAACTACGATCGTGTTTCAAGTGCAGGAACGGAGAGAGAAGGCTGCCAAGCCATCCCCCGAAATTCAACACCAGACTACAAAAACATCTTTGATTGCTCCAAAAGAACCGCTTCTTCACATTCGGGCCAAGGTATTCTTTGCACTGAGTTGCGCCAAACGAGTCAATACCATAGTAGCATACTGCCCCATTTCATGATCATTGGGCAATATATGAGCAACCGCCATCGCACGTGCAATGACTAATTAAGTACAGAGCGGTCGCTAAAACCTGTAAAAGCGACACGCCCCCCTCCAAGCGACAGGCCCTTGCTGAATCATGTCCTCTACTTGACAGTTCGTTTTGGCAGACTATGGCCAAATATGCCTTTGGTAGATGAGAAAGGCGTGGTCACCCACCAATCACGAGTGTCCTCGTACCACAGGTCTTCGGTCCTGTCGAACATCGGCTTCTGGCAGGTCACGCTTTGTGAGATTGACTGGGCCACTGCTGAGGAGAGCTGTTTCACTTGGGCCATGTGGAGTGTTGCCAGAGTGCCCCACCTACCTCAAATCCCTGGCTCTTCAATGGTTGTCCATCTATATAGACCTTCCTGGAGGCGAAAAATATCTATTTCATGGACAACTGCTTATAGAATATTATAGAGTTCTGGACTTCATCACCTCCTCTTCTTCTTCTTCTTCGTCTTCCTCCTCCTCCTCCTCCTCCAACATGTCGACTTTTTGCCCCTATCACCGCCACACCACCCTCCCCAGTTCACCCATCTTCACCCATCCTCAAGCGGCACCGGACCTCGCCCTGCACCGGACCGAGCAGCACCGGACCGCGCGGGCGCCGGACCGCGCGGAGGCCTTGAGCCGCTTCGCGGCCGCCTTGGAGAAGAGCTTCGGCAGCACCGGGCAAGCAGGCCACACATCGATGGACCTTTTCGGGAGTCGATGGACTTTTGGAGAGTCGGATTTTTGGTTCGGGTGAAGAAATCATGAACAGCGAAAAGAGGCGGGTTGGTGGCAAAAGCGTGTCGTGGGAGGGTGTGACCATATGTGACCTGAGCTTGGATGATGTGATCTTCTCATACCAGAATCTTTGAGAGGACGGAAGGAAAATGCTGAGGACCTTTTGATTTCGGGATACGTATATAGATGGAAATGATATAGCTTGTCCTGTGTTCCCCAAAAGAGTCTGACTGTATACCGAGTTTGCGAGAGTTTGTGCCCGGATTGAAAGGATTGTACCGTTCCTCTTCCTCCCTACTGGTTCTCAGATGTTCTCAGTAAATTCCCGGTTCTTACACTTGCCATCACTTACCACCGCTTACCACTAATTTTCAGCTGACCGATTAGCACCCCAAAATCGTGGATGTCTTCAACATCTGCAGCCCTTGAGGCCCTTGGGGTCCTTGGGGGTCCTTGGGGGTCCTTGACGTCCACCTGTTGCAGGCAAGCAACTGGGTGCCTTGGACGGTCAAACATCGAACCGGGCGGTGCTGTCGTCCCACCAAAACGCGCGGAGACCGCGCTACACCGAGCGCGGTGGCGGTCAATTGGAGGCGAGGCGGTTCACATGTTTCTGTCTTTGCCCAGGGACGACGTCATTGGTGTTTTTCCGAATTGTCTTTAACATGTGACGAAAGGATGTGGTGACGTCATGGCTCTCTTCATTCTGCAATTGAGGCATTGGGATGTAAAACACAAACAACCGGGTGTAGCAGGATGGAGGCGGTCACCGAGGAACATCGATTCTGTGCTCCAAACGAATCCACCCTGTGAGCATCTGCGTTCGCAACTTTCTACGATTGCTTTGCTATGACAGGAAACCGCAAACCTCACGCTTGCCCTTAATTGACAGATGTTTTTCAAGAGATAGAGCCATAGAGCCGAGCACACATGGGTTACGAATCTAACAAAGGCCATCAACGGCTAAGTGGTGTTAGGCAAAAACGCCGGATCACGTGGCCAACCACATTGGGCATGCTTTGAACATGCCGCAGTCTGCTTCTACTATGTGCTTCACCAGTGACTGAATAGTATTCTCCTTTTTGAACTTGCCAGGCTTTTTGGTCTTGGAGAGGTCACATGTTTGATCGGTGCATAGAGCGACATACGGTCGACGACCGACCCAAGTATTCGGGAGTTCATCCCAACCATTTGCGATTCGCCAGCGACATCCAGCAGCCAGCGACGGGGTTTGATGCTTCAAAGGTTCTCCGAAGAATCCCAAAGACGAATAAACATATTAGCACATGACCAAGGTGAGTGCGGATAGGGCACCCACCGCATGTCAAGAGTTTCGTTCCACCAAAGGTCCAGAAGAAGGCATCTTTTCTATCAAAGTCCAGAACTGCCTAAGTAGTTTGCGAACTCTGGCGAAAGCTCTGCGGAACCTAGACTTGTCTACTCAGCTAAAAGCTACCTTTCATGTGCCAGAAGCTTGGCACAAACAGTATAAGAAACATGAAGAAACAAAATACAACAGAAAATACTTCATTTGGTAACCAGTTCAATGCCACTCATGGACCGATCGTTCAGGTTCTGACCGGGGTTTCTGACGAGTGAGAAAGACCCAGCGATGGCAAGGAGGGTCCACAAAATGTAGGACTCGTCCAGATAGTGGCAAGGACTGTGCATGGAAACAGGGTGAGCACATTGTTGAAAAACAATGTGAAAACACTGTCCGACGATGTTCGACGCCCCCCAATTTTGATACTTGAAATCTTCACCGAGCAAGAAGCTGCTACTCGTAGTAGCTAGAAGCTTCCTTGGGAATCGTTTCACCTGTAGTAACAAGAAGCTAGTTTTTCCTCCAGAAAACGTTGAGCGTTGGACCTTTCAGAAGCCCTCATGATGACATGTCCTATCTTTCAGGCAAAGGAGGCCGACGCTTGCGCCGTGAGGCACTTTCAGTCCGATGTCAACGGGGGGGTTGAAGTCCGATGTCAAGGGCTGAACATGGAATGCCTGAAGCAGATAGAATGTGGAACATGCCCAGTACAATTGGAACATGGTCTGGTTCTGTAACCAGAGCTACTTAATGTAATGCTACCTATATATATATATATGTATTATATATATATATTATTAATTGTCACGGACACTCAAATCACACAATCCTGTTTGTTTGGCATTCCTTTAAAGCACGACGCTGCTGGGCGTTTCTTCTGTGCCACAACGTCATGTTTCAAGACCTTGGTTAAACAAGCTGTCAGCCTAGCTAAAGGAGAGTCATTTTCCTACCCAGGTTGAAAGATGATGAACGTAGAGGGCGACAAGCCAGCACCCATCAGAGCTGAGGGGAATCCCCAAATCCAAAAAGTGCCGACCCTTCTGTGCCATGCACAGCTCTTGAGCCGCTTGAGCCTGGCCAAACCAGCGAGACGGTGTTCGGCTTCCAGGAATTCCGGTCTCTGATGATGGAGCAGGGGATTCTGAACCAGTCTGAAGTCGACAACATCTTCCGCATGATGCTTGTCATTCAGAAGTTCTGCGGGTTTTCGTCAGCTTTGCCTCCAAAATCACCTAGAAAGCCCCCTTCTCTTGACATCCAAAGAACCTCACAGCTACTAGCCAAGAACAGAAGTTTTACGCCCTCGAACATGACCCGGCGACGTCGTGGGTTCGACATGCTCGAAAGCATGGTAGTGATGGGTTGCGTTGGATCAACGGGGGGGTTTGCCCGGGAAGGCAACCTCTCCGATGACCCAACATGGTTCTGGTGGGATGCAGATGATCCACTTCGCTGATGATGGTGATGATGATGATGATTATTGTTATTATTATTAATTTTGTAATTTTATATTATGATGATGATGAATATTATGTTGCGGATGATGCTCCGATGCGTTACACACACATTATGCGGATGATGCCCTGACGCGTTAGAAACATTATGCAGATGATGCGCTGACGCGTTGCAGACATGATGCGGATGCTGCGCTGATGAGCTGATGCCCTACGTGCATGATGCGAAGGACGTTACGGGCCCGAAAGGCAAAACAACACTGTAATGCGCATCGTTTTCTAGCCCTCAGCAGGTTGCTGTCTGGGCAAACACTTTCCCCGTTTACCCAATATGTTGCCATGGTTGCTGTGCACGCTCGCCTAAGTTTTCACGGTCTTTTGTTTCGGGGCAAGCGCTTTGCGGGGTGCGGAACACTGGAGCTTCTTCTCAGTTAGTGGTGCACCAGGTTCGAGGTTTCTTGCACCCTCGCACGCTTGGATAGACGACGTAGAGACAATAGTGAGAGATTGTTTGAGGTTGTTCGAGCGCAAAAATATGTACAACAAGATATAGCAAGTACTGTACACGTTTGCAATTCGCATTTTTTTTGTTCATACGGTCTTTAGTTTACACGACAGATGTTTCCTGACTTCTCACAGACTTCGTTGAAACTTGTTTTTCTTGGAATCTGGAATCTCAGCTTATCTCTCCAAGTCTAGTGTTAGTGTTAACTACCAGACTTCTGCCCCAAAAGGACCCAAAAGAACCGATGTGGACGACCGCAGTGGCGTGTGCCAAGATCCTGTCTACCCATCAGGATCTGTTGCAACGCGACGATGGCGCGCCCGGCAGTCACCATGAAGGACGAGTTTCTCGAGTTGTCAAAAAAAACACAAAAATCCCTCAGAATGGTCACAAAGAATTCTGTCATGTCCCTGATGAGTTCTTTTTAATATACTGTAAAGGGTGATGCAGGACATCACATGGGTTTGTATTATACTCATTTGATATTATGGCCAGGTTTGGCTGGTTTTACTCATTATACTCTTGCGACATTAGACTCTGTATGAACAGAAGATGCAAAGAAACGACACAGAATATGAACAGCTGGAACATCAAGGAACTAGGGGGTCTTCAGACTTAGTAAAGACTTCGGAGCAGATTGGAGCAGGTTGGGTATCTTTTTTTCTATGTGATTATTCTTTTTTGGTGGCACTGTCCTTTTGCAAAGACACACCTGTTTAGAGTTCACATCGGTCATCGATGGAGTTTCTTAAGGTCTCCTACGGTCTTCCCTTTTTTGAACTCCATGTTTGTTTGGAGGGCAGGTTTCAACCAATCCATGGACATGTTCAGTTCAGCATTGTCTGGCAAAGAAAGAGCGCTTGTCGCTGAACTTGCCTTGTTCCCATTGCCTGATGGGGCGGATTCAAGCTCAGCTGTTGGGGATTTTTCTTTGGGCTCAGCTCAGCACCCTTCTATTACCCACATTTCTCAACCTGTCTCCTCATCATCGTAAATACAGTGAGATAATTTCTTGTCAAACAGAAAGACCACAGTGACCAAGGGAAAAGCATCCACAGGATCTGGCAGAGTCTTTCCATTTCTCTTCTGAAATCATCTGACGCACCTAGATGAACCCCTGTCAACCTCAATCCATCATTCCCCAACAAACCATTTTTGACATTAGGCTCAAGCCCATGTTCAGCAATCCAAAATATGCTTTTGTTCTCCGCGTTGGAGGAGCCTACTTGTGAGATTCCACCGGCCACTCCACGCGCCAGCGGGGGGAGTGTGTGCTTTACGCCCCGCGCGCATTTTTCCGTTTGGCGCGCCGGGCCTCCAGGAGTTTGAGTGGCTTTCCCACATGATTGACCACCTGCCGCGTCCTGGCGACCGAGTGGCACCTGGCGCAGAGACGTCTCCTGGCCGCGCCTAGACGTCACTGCACCTTAGCGCCGCTGCCCGGCTCCGCAAGATTGACCCGTGGTTGGGATTTTTCTTCATGTTGTGAGGTATCATTGGGTAAAAGGTCTGTCAAAAAGGAGCCAAGATGCTTTGGGTTAGAGAAGAATTTGAATAGAGCAAGTGGTTTCGTTTTCAACTTATCAGTGTGTTCTTTCCTGGGTGTCTCCTTTCTCATGTCCGCCAACCGCCACGGCGCCGAGGGTGGACCTTCCAGGTACAGTGCCAGGTGCGAGAGGGTGGACCGTCATGATGAGAGGAGGTTCATGTTTGAGTGTTCATGAATCACACATGTTCACTGTAAAGCCCGAATCAACAACATGTTCACGTGTTTTACAGTGTTGACTGTTCATGAGTCTGTTCATGATGTGTAACAATTCGGGCTTTGCACATCTCCAAATTTGGCGAAAAATCACCCCCCGATGACCGTGGTGGTCAAACCGTCTCCAAAAAGGTTTGTGCATCTCCAGTCCTGGGGGCTTCTTGATTCATCAAGAGTCAACAGTATTGTCATCCGAAGAGAGGAGAACAACATATATAAGGCCTGTGAGGGACCCACGCCATACTTTGGATGACTGGACTGGAAGAAGAGATGATGTATCCATAGAATGGATACATCAATCTGCCCTTGTACAATCATGGGTTGTAACTTGGGCCATCTCCAAATACAGAGAGACCGAGACCGAGGTAAGAATTGACCCAGACCGAGGTTTCAGAGCGATTTGTTCCAGCGATGTTCATCTGAAGACTGCGTCCATTTCGTTTGTAAGAAAGAACCTCCTCCCATGCCAGAAAAGAAGCAGATTCCCTGAGTCCAAACCTCCCAAACTGCTGGTGAACGCCGTTCACATCTGTTCACACCCCTTCACATCCGTCCACCCCAGGCCAGCTCGAGCCGGTCCCAAGGGTTGAGACGTGTCTCGTCGCCCTTCGCGGCCGACCGGAACTGGAACCTAGGAGCGATGGCCTCCAACCTAGTAGCTTCTTGTTAATTCCTAGTAGTAAGGCCAGGAGCTACTGGTAGCGTCCTTGCTCCTAGGAGCGATGCCCTTATATGCCCTAGTAGCAATGGCCTCCACCCTATAATAGCGATGGTCGACTGGAACCGGCACCCGCGTTCTGAGCGCTCCATTGCCAGGCGTCCCATGTGTCGTCGCGGCTTCCGCGAGTCCGGCTTCGGTCGTGCTTGAGACGAGCGAGACGAGGACAGTCGATGTGTGGCGACTGGAGTGAACAGTGCTTATATATTGTTTCTAATGGCTTCTTGTTCCTAGTAGTAAGGCACTTGTTACTAGTAGCGATGCACTTGTTATTAGTAACGATGCACTTGTTACTAGTAGCGATGCACTTGAGTAGCTTATTGAGCAGAAAAAGGGGAACACATCGACTGTTGATTTGGCATGAAGTCATAAGTCATATAATGCCTGTTATGGTGTTTTCATTTGATGATATTTGATGTGATGTTGGGATGGGGTGTTTCTGTAATATGATGTAATATGCGTATATAATATCTAATAATTACCATAGAATCAGTGAGGTGCAGTTGACTGTAGGTTCTAGACGTTACTAGGCTTCCAACCCAACATCAAACCTCCTAGGCCGCCAAGAACCGATCCGGTGGGAAGAAACGGTGCATGGAACGGGTTGGATGCACCGCATCGCCGAAAGCTGTTGGCCCAAAAGCTGTTGATAGCTGGTCAAGTGGTAAAGCCCTGGTCTGGTAAGTGACTGCAAAAAACTTGGGAGAAAGAGAGGGTGCGATGGAAAACAAACAAGAGCCTGTCACTAGGGAATACACCTGTCGACCCTGTCACAAGTATTGAGATATCTATTAGAACTCTGACCGATGGTGTCCACGACCGATGCAGCAGGACCCCTGGCAGCGCCCGACAGCGAACGCCCAGTGCGCCTCTGCGGGAGGCGCGGTGCGGCGCGTTTGCCCAGTTGCTGCGGGAGGGACCGAAACATGGGCGGTCAAGGGCAAACGCCATTGACTCCCTTTAAAAGATGAACATGGATCCAAACCACTGGATCGTAGAGGTAAAGGTCAGCGTACATATTTGTCTTCAGGGAAGTCGCTAGGCGCCCAAAACCACTTGGAGAAACATGAATACTGGATACTACAGGGAGCTAGGATAGTCCAGGGCCTTGTGGTTAGCCTTTGCTTGGATGTGATAATGGCGATGAGCAAGGAAGGCTCCCAGAAATGTTCAATATGATATGCTACACGGCTGGTGTTGCAGGGTGTACTAGCAAGAAAATCCATGTCCCCAACGTCCCCAACCCAGCACGATTTGAACCCGAGCAAGTCCACCTCATAGGTGCAGCTCCAGAGAGGTCAGATGTGAATCTTTTGGGTCCTTTTTTCGGGTCCTCCTTCTGGATGAGCAGGTCGGATGTGGAAAGAAAGCCTTTGGCCCAAGATGCAAAGTCTACTGAAATTGTTCTGGAATCTGTGACAATGTGTTCTGCAGGAGGTGAACATTCTGTGCTTCTGAGAAGTAATGGAAGTGCTGTGGCTTGTGGGTTGAACCAATATGGACAATGCAACATTCCACCTTTGGAGGAGGCAATGTGCTACACCCAAGTTTCTGCAAGAGGTCGTCATTCAGTGCTTCTGCGAAGTGATGGGAGTGCTGTTGCTTGCGGAGGGAACGATCATGGTCAATGCGACATTCCGCCTTTGGAGGAAGGAATGTGCTACAAGCAAGTTTCTGCAGGATATCTGCATTCTTTGCTTCTGCGAAGTGATGGGAGGGCTGTGGCTTGCGGGTCGAACCGTTATGGACAATGCAACATTCCACCTTTGGAGGAGGGAATATGCTACACCCAAGTTTCTACAAGAGGTCGTCATTCAGTGCTTCTGCGAAGTGATGGAAGTGCTGTTGCTTGCGGAGGGAACGATCGTAGACAATGCAACATTCCAGCTTTGGAGGAAGGAATGTTCTACACGCAAGTTTCTGCAGGAGAGGCTCATTCAGTGCTTCTGCGAAGTGATGGGAGTGCTGTTGCTTGTGGAGGGAACAATCGTGGACAGTGCAACATCCCAGCTTTGGAGGAAGGACTTTTCTACACGCAAGTTTCTGCAGGAGAGGCTCATTCAGTGCTTCTACGAAGTGATGGGAGTGCTGTTGCTTGCGGATGGAATTATGATGGACAATGCAACTTTCCACCTTTGGAGGAGGGAATGTGCTACACGCAAGTATCTGCAGGATATGATCATTCAGTGCTTCTGCGAAGTGATGGGAGTGCTGTTGCTTGCGGAATGAACAACGGTGGACAATGCAATATTCCACCTTCCTTCTACCTTTTTGATCCTGGCAAAAACTACGTTCTGCAAACAGGTGTTGCCTTTGAAGATGATGCAGTTGTGCTGACATGTTGGGATTTGGCCGGGCATGAGGTATTGCGATTGAGAGGAGAAGCGTCTGACCTGGCCTGGGAGACTCACAAGCGCATTGCCAGTGACTTGCGGGTTAGCCTTCCAAATCTTCGGGTAATCCTACCTGATGAACAGTTGTTGGCCTCGATCTGCAGGACGACCCCGTTGACCACGATTGCGGATTTGAGTGCAGGGCAGTGAACCGCACCACCAGTGCATGCCACGTTGTGTTCTAGCTCCGCAAGGAACGCATGGCATTAGGCATTACTGGATACAAATCAATCTGATACTGCATAAGCAAGTCGAGTGACGCGGTGTCCGCCATTTTCCCGTTGAAGGCAATGAAATGGGATTGCCAGAGGACTAAAACCACAAACAAAGTTGATGTGGTACTTTGACACAATCTGGGAACCACACGGATGGAAGCAAGGATCAGTGGGATCAGTGCGAAAAAGAAAAAAAACAACAATTCTGTCAGAAATATCAATGAACGTGAAACGACTTTGGGTGGCCTTACTGAGAATGGGCTTCAGTGTTCTTTGTATAAGTTTGTTAGGTGTTTTCTTTTCAAATGCAAACGCCATTGACTCCCTTTAAAAGGATTAACATGGATCCTGAAAACCACTGGATTGTAGAGGTAAACGTCACGGTCTGTGTTTGTCTTCAGGGAAAAAGAGCAGCGCTCAAGACCTTTTTGAGAAACATGAGTAATGTGAGATCCGTATTAGTAAGGGGGGGTCAACCTCTCCAATTTCCTTTTTTAAAGAGGGTTTGGCAGGGGTCCGTAATAATAGTCTCCTCTGGAGTTCATTTCATTTCCTCTCACTTTTCATTTTGCTTTCATTCTGCATTCATTCCGCTTTGATTTGCTTTCATTCTGCTTTGATTTGCCTTCATTCTGCTTTCATTTGCTTTCATGTTGCTTTAATTGTGCAAGACAAAGTTTAAAAGACACATGTAAAGTTAAGGAACGGTTCCAAAGCAACACAGGGGCCACAGTAGGAGAGGGTTTAGAATTGTGGACCTCCTCCCTATTGTGGATCCTTGGCACTTGTAAGGGGTACCCTATGCAAGCCCGTTGAAGCGAAGCCTTTCATAAGGGGCTTTAATTGGTAACATGGTTTTGGAAGTTGGACGTTTTTGTTTAATGTTCCTTCACTTTGTGTTGTTTTTCGGTTTTTCAATTGCTTTCACTCTGCTTTCATGTTGCTTTCATTTGCTTTTATGTTGCAAAGAATCTGCAGTACTGAGCTTTTGTTTGCATTTTTGGAACTTAATTTTATAGATCTGGATCTTGACAAATATTCGGGAGCCAAAGCCCTTCAAAGCAAGTTCATCCATGTCCCCAAGGTCCCCAGCCTAGCATGATTTGAACCCGAGCAAGACCACATCATAGGTGCAGCTGCAGAGAGGTCAGATAGATGTGCATCAGGTTGGATGTGGAACGAAAGGCTTTGGCCCAAGATGCAAAGTCTACTGAAATTGTTCTGGAATCTGTGACAATGTGTTCTGCAGGGGGTGAACATTCTGTGCTTCTGACAAGTGATCGGAGTGCTGTGGCTTGTGGGTCGAACCGTTATGGACAATGCAACATTCCACCTTTGGAGGAGGGAATGTGCTACACCCAAGTTTCTGCAAGAGGTCGTCATTCAGTGCTTCTGCGAAGTGATGGGAGTGCTGTTGCTTGTGGAGCCAACGATGATGGACAATGTGACATTCCACCTTTGGAGGAGGGAGTGTGCTACACCCAAGTTTCTGCAGGAGGAGACCATTCAGTGCTCCTGCGAACTGATGGGAGTGCTGTTGCTTGCGGAATGAACAATTATGGTCAATGCGACATTCCACCTTTGGAGGAGGGAATGTGCTACACCCAAGTTTCCGCAGGAGGAGAACACTTAGTCCTTCTGCGAAGTGATGGAAGTGCTGTTGCTTGCGGAGGGAACCAATATGGACGATGCAACATTCCACCTTTGGAGGAGGGAACGTGCTACACCCAAGTTTCTGCAGGAGTGGCTCATTCAGTGCTTCTGCGAAGTGATGGGAGTGCGGTTGCTTGCGGATGGAATGATGATGGACGGTGCGACATTCCACCCTTGAAGGAGGGAATGTGCTACACACAAGTTAGTGCAGGAGAGTTTCATTCAGTGCTTCTGCGAAGTGATGGGAGTGCTGTTGCTTGTGGATTAAACGATGATGGACAATGCGACATTCCACCTTTGGAGGAAGGAATGTGCTACACGCAGGTTTCTGCAGGATATGATCATTCAGTGCTTCTGCGAAGTGATGGGAGTGCTGTTGCTTGCGGAATGAACAATTGTGGTCAATGCGACATTCCACCTCGAACCACCTACTCTTTCTACCTGTTTGATCCTGGTGAAGACTACGTTCTGCAAGCAGGCGTTGCCTTTGAAGATGATGGAGCGGTCCTGACATGCTGGGATTTGGCCGGGCATGAGGTATTGCGATTGAAAGGAGAAGCGTCTGACCTGGCCTGGGAGACTCACAAGCGCATTGCCAGTGACTTGCGGGTTAGCCTTCCAAATCTTCGGGTAATCCTACCTGATGGACAGTTGTTGGCCTCGATCTGCAGGACGACCCCGTTGACCACGATTGCGGATTTGAGTGCAGGGCAGTGAACCGCACCACCAGTGCATGCCACGTTGTGTTCTAGCTCCGCAAGGAACGAATGGCATTAGGCATTACTAGATACAAATCAATCTGATACTGCATAAGCAAGTCAAGTGACGCAGTGTCCGCCATTTTCCCGTTGAAGGCAATGAAATGGGATTGCCAGAGGACTAAAACCACAGACAAAGTTGATGTGGTACTTTGACACAATCTGGGAACCACACGGATGGAAGCAAGGATCAGTGCGAAAAAGTCACGTGAAAAGATTTGGCCTGACTGAGAATGGCCTTCAGGGATTGGATCTTTAGGATTTAAAGCCAAGTTGAAGGTCTTCAGGAAGGCTTACAGTAGAGTAGATCTGTGTTTCTAGATCACATGAAAATCTGCGAAACTTTTGTGTTTGGTAATTCACCCGAGATGATCCGAGATTTGGGAAGTGTTGGCAGCCCGAGTTTGGTCTCTAGTTACTTTTTCGGTTTGTTGGCAGGGGACCGGGTCTCCAACACTGGATGCCATCTTCAACCAATCTTTTTCAGCCGAATGAACCACACTGGCAACATGCTGTTGCTGAAGACTTGCTCCGACGTGCTTCAGCGGATATCCCTTGGACTCCGGTTGCAGGACGCCAAGGACTTGTATGAGAGGCTCCATCAAGAGGCAGGGAGTCATTGGTTTCACAACTGCCTCCAGTCGTGATCCTCAACCATAGAGTGACTTAGTCGATTACTCTAGATGTTCCTGGATGTCAACAGACTTTGGCAGCAATTGCACAATCTCGGAGTTCTTTTCAGCCCACATAGATCCACATAGCACATGGTCTATTGCAGTCCATTGCTTGTGGGCGTTTTGGGTTTTTGCAGCCATCTGCTTCGGGTCGCTGGTGTAGCCGACCAAATATACATATCATATATATATATTAAAATATTGATATTTGTTGAATCCAAAGGCTTACCCCGCTTAAGCCCTTTCGCGGAACTGCTGAGGCGATCAACTACCACAAGCGAAAGAAGGAGAGCCGGCGAATGCAAGGTCGTCGTTTGTAGGGTAAGACGTTTGAGGTGTATCTCGAACTTTGAGCCAAAAAGCAAGGGGTTGAGGGGTTGGTTGGTTGGTTGGTCGGTTGGTTTTCCCTGGATTCAGCCATGGCAAATAGATGCCCCCATCCCAAGATTGCTGTCAGACCCTGTTAGGCATGTATTATGGTGGGGGTAGTGGTCGGGGTCTTTTTCATATCACCAAAGACCGTTCTCGTTCTGTGTCAGTCGAGGACCCCTTTGGCCCCACGAGAAATCTGACGAAGACTCGTCAGACCCGACAAACCGCCGGATCGCAGGGATATCCTTCTTCAATCTTCTTGATGTCCTTAAGAACAGATAGACTTTACATCCATACTGGTACTGTATCGGTATACTCAAGATGCTTTTCCTGAAAGTCCTCCAGATCCTCAAACAGCGCGTTTCGCTGGTGCTTCGCATCGTCACTCCATGAGTCAGAATCCAGCGGGCTGGAGCCACCTGAAAGTCGATCCTTTCACTTTGCTACTGGTTTTCCATTGCAACCGAGCACCATTCTTGACGAAGTCCTGCGCCCAAGGTCTTAAGCGCCCAAGACACAGGACATTGAACCTTAGGTATTTGGGCGAGCTCTTGCTTCCACATTCATGCATAATATTGGTTCCAAGTGCCACTTGGCCATCTCCACAAGGAATATCGAAAACAACAAAAGGAAACACCCGCAGCGAGTGACTAGGCCTTTGTGCCACAGGCGATGCATGAGAAGGAGGGCCTCTATCGCCCACCCGGCAGCCCAGCCTACAATACGCCCTGCAAAAGCGATGACGCTTGGCGCAACAAACGGATCTTGAGAGAGACTTGTTCTTTGGTTTTTGGACATCAAAAGAGGTGAGCTTCGTCCTTTTTCAGTTCGCTCCCAGGAAAAAGGAACAACAGAAAATGGGCAATTATACACCTCATAGCCAGACCCATAGAGTAGGATGCCTTTTTGCAGATGGCGGGGCTTTTGGTTAGTGTGTTTGGTTTGCTCCAAACCAAACACATACATTTCCATGGCCCCTGAAGAGATTCCAAGTGTCTCAAGGCCCAGTTCATACTCACTCCTGAGGCCAAAACCTTGGAGAAAATTGAGAAGCTTTACAAGACTCATGAGGTCCAGAAGAAAAAGCAGGCAGGGTCACGTTTTTGTTTTTTACTGTTCATGTTTATACAGGTGTCCGTTTTCAGACAGCCAAATGCATATGTTTTACTTCTTGCATCATTAGCTGCTTCCAGACATGTTATTCTCTACATCTTCCTGCTCTTTTTCAGCCCCCTTGTTCAGCTTCGGGATCACGGCCAGGAGAAGCTCACGGAGGAGTACTATCGGCAGCTCCGTGGTGACCGCCCACAGACTCTTAGATGGACCGAGCTGGGGGGTACGGTGCGGCCAAATCTTCAACGATCCGTGTCTGACCAATTTTTGGGACAGCTCTTTACTTTGAGCTTTGGAACTGGTAACCAAAGAGCTATCGTAATTCCATCCAGAATCGCGAAAGAAGATGCATGCAACGTATTTCTCCACAGAAAGATCTCTTCGGTGGAGAGATTTCTTCGGTTCCCCCGATCCAAGAGGTTCGAGTGGCAGCCTATTTTCGGCCGCTTCTGCTTTCCAAAGCACTCATCCACTTGGGACTGAGAAGTGCTTTCCATGGACGAAACAACAATGCCCATCAGATGCGGACTCACCGACCCCCCCACATCCAGTCACCCGAAGGCATGGAAATGAACATCGGCAAACTGCAATGTGAAAATGGCAAACTGCGTGGTCCTTCATGCATCGTTCTTGCTCTTTTAAGACCACGCAATTTGGGGGGCGAGTCTTTCACCAACGATGCGAGTCTTTCTGGGCCGTGCGGCCGTGCACCGGGGAGTCCAATAATGGGTAGGGACGGTTCCGAACACCTGTCGACCCTAACCCTGACAGATTCCCGGGGTTGTCTGATGGAGTGCTAACAGAAGGAATTTAGGCGGATAAATGAAAAAGGTGAAACTCAGTAGCAACCTAGGGTTCCACCTATGCTCAAAGAGGAGGGTAGGAGTCATGGATGCGGAAAACCATGTAAGATTCATCAAAGTCGCTTCGTGGCTATGGCCGGCAGCCCTCCCCTGTTCTCAGCTCAGTTCATTGCTTCTCCCACACCCATGTTTGCCGCCTAAGGAGAAGAGAACCTGATGAGGACGCCGCTCAACACGGGGTTTGCATGGATGGGTCTGCACAGTTGAATAAGCCTCCCATGAGAGGTAAAACCATTCTGCAGACGGGAGTTGGATGAATCAACAAATCAACATTTGTTGCGTGAGAAGAACTGGAGAGGTCCCACAGTGAGCACAATGATCGCGGTAAAACCATGTACAAGCGACCCCTACAATGACACGTCTCCCACTAAACCGGATCATTCTGCATTGCCTGGTGCCATGGAACGTCTCATCCAAATGAATTGGTGAAGCCATACTTTTTTCTCGAAACAGCCGAGACGAAAAGCTGCCGCGAAGACGAAACCCGTGATGCGGCGCACCACGTGCCGCATGTCCCGCTCCAGGAAGTATGGGCTCGTTTGCAAGCCAAAAAAGAGGTGAAGGAACCCAAGTCAGAAGCAGAGATTGAAGCTTCGCTGCATTGCTTCGCTGCCCTTGCGACCCACCTGAACTGGGCGGAAACAGTAAGTCAGATCAGATGTTTTTAATCAGTATTTACAAGTGTTTAATGGCAATGCAAAGCGTGTGCCACCGATGTTTCCACCGTTGACAGCTCAGTCACCGTTGGGGGGTTTCTTGGTTGCCGTGTGCGACCTGAACAGTCACTGAACAGTCCAATGCCATGCAGAATGCATGAGAGAATTGGAACGGCAGGATAGCTTTCACATGCTTTCACTGTTGAAACATTCCGAAATTCATCCATATGGCGGTTGGTTGCTAAGGAGAAGCCCAGGGAGACGTCGAATCTGAAGTACAAAGGCCTGGTCTGCAGCGAGTCGCGTTCAAACGTTGGTGCCCCAAAGGATCCAAGGGCATCCAAGCAAGAAGGTGTGGAACTCAGGTGTATTAATGTGTAATTTACCGTTTACATTTTTATAGAATAGAGACAACTCGAGTTTTCGACCATTGGTATATTCAATTGTATATTATATATATATGTATAATTGCTTGTTCTTTTTGTTTTTGCCAGAGCCGAGCCTGAGTCGTTTTGCGGCTCCAAAGGAACTCCAAATCTGGCGACCAATCGAAAGGAACTCCTCCGCCCCATCGGCTTGCGAGGCCCACCGACACGAGCTCCGCCCTCTGGGAACAGCAAGGACCGAGAAGTTTAGGTCGATGCATGACAATATCAATGTGTCTCAGCATACCTCAAAGCCTCTTGCCTACCTCAGTTATCCTCAGTTCCTGTAGTCTTCAGCGGGATTGTTTCTCTTCTTGTTCGGAAGAGAATCAAAGCCCTTGAAAGCTTTGTTTACAAGCCAGAGTCTAGGCTACAGATACCTTCCCTCATACCCCTCACCCCCTTTCTGGACCTATCTGATGCTCCAGCGTTCCTAACGAAAGGAGGCGGCTGAGCGGTTATATGCAGCTGCGAAGAAGAATGAAAGCAAGAAGAAGGAGCGGCCTCGAGCGGCCTCTTCGCATCTTCCGGGCTGGTTCAGGGTCGGTCAGTCAGGGCCGCCTTTGTTGATTGCTTGTGTGAAGGCCTTCCTTTTCAGGGGAGGCTGGGATGCACATGACCCACTCGGATTCTGGACATTGATCAGGTCAAAGAGACTCTTCTCCAGACTCTTCATGCGACTCCATGTCGGTCTGAATTTTGACATATCCTACCTGCAGATTCGGCCTTTTTTTTTGTGTGTGTTGCACCGCACTCTGCCGATCAGGGAAGGCCCAGGTTTTTGTTTTTCTCCATCTCATCCAAGAAGAAACTCATGCCGCACGTGAATTGAGTAAACCCGTCTTCAACCTCAATGTGCAACGTTTTTGTTGGTCTCAAACATCAGCTTTCATCCACATCAAACAGCTGGAAGAACGGGTCTTTCACTGGTTGGTCTTTCAAGCGGCAGGAACTCGCAGGCCGTGCTGATCAAGAGCGCCTTGAGAAGGTGGGGCAGCCCGGTGTCTCCGTATGGCGACACCGAAGAATGACACGGGGCCGTTTGAAGAACGAAGTGAACAACTCTACCAGGGATTGGAGGGGGTCTGCAGGTGTACACCACGTTTGCATCAGAAGATCCGCCACGTCTGATTCGCCACGAATACGCCACGTCCACGCTGCATCCGCGCGCTCCTCGTGGAAAGGAGGAAGAGATGAAGAAGAAGATGGGGCCGATTACCAAGGCCCGTGAAGCTCAACTGGTCTGAGACCCAGAAACATTGAGAGATATTGAGAGGGACTGAGACCCAGATGGTTGGAGTGAACGTCTTGAGAGGAGTGAGGAGTGATGGGTTTGAGGTAGGTCATCAAGCGTAAAACCACACTAGGATACAGTATACTATACTGTAGGTGCTGGTTGCTAGTGAGGCGAGTTGTAGCAACATACACTAACACATCGCATATATTGAATCGTTTCGAAAGCTGGCGCTTGTGTCAAGGCCATTGTGAATCAAGGTCGAGTGATTCCCAGTGTCCTGTCTAGTTCCCGAGTCTATTGATGTATTTGCTGTATATTTGCGTGATCAGTCGTTTCGAAATATCAAACATAGCCCCCTGTAACTAGGGCTCAAACAGTCAGTAGGGGTCCCACCTCTAAACAACACCTCCAAACACACAACAGCTCAGCTTGACGACTAAAATCAGCAGCTTCCCCTTGGAGGGAGTGGGAAGCTGCTCTGAGGAGCTCTTTGCAGGTCTTCCACCTTTTCGTGAATCCTGAAGGGGCCCTTTTCCTTGGCCAGCCAGCTTTCCCTTCGCCTCTTTCCCCGGTACAAATCCAGCTTTTTGGCAAAAGGGGCTGCGGCTGAAAACAATGCTTGCCACTGTCCAGGATGAATTCTATGTGCCTCCTAAAGGGCGTGCCGAGGTTTTGTAATTCAGATGCACTCCGACAAACACATGCAAGTGGACAACTTCCCCCCAAAATGGTGGTGAATCAGAGTGTACATGCACCACAAGTTATACGCACATATCCCTTGAGATGTTTTTTGATGGTTCTAACGATGACTGTACCACCGGTCTGACCGGCAGAGGGAATCCAGACCGTGTCTCAGGTGCAACGGCTACACCAGGACGATCACCAAAGGCGTGAGGAAGAGCTCAAAAAGCGAATGGAAGAGAAGAAGGTGCCAGGGTTTGGTGAAGCAAACTGCCTCTGGGAGTCTCCAAGATGCCAAGATAGGTGTTGACTGGGTGCCAAGAATGCGTCCAGTCTGCGGTTGGGTTCAGGTCCTGCCAGGGTGAGAGAACAATCACTGCACCACCTTCCTCACCAGCTCTTTGAGAAGTCAATCTGGGGGAGGGTGGGGTTGGTCTCATTTCGGATGGGACAGTTCTGGTGTTGGTGAGATGAAGACCGGCCGACGAAGATGTGGCCAGTGTTTTTGTTTTTGGGATGTGGCCACAACCCCATCTTGAATGATCAATGGTTTGCGGGGGTGCAAGAGCTAGATTGACGGTTCCTGGGAATGCGCGAGCTAAAGTTATAGTCAACTGTAGAACAGAGTCAGAGGACAAGAATAGTGCCTTATATATTTGTCCATACTCCTACAGGGCAAAAAGATCCTTAGATACATCCTTTCCTGCAAATCGGTTGTCCCCATGACATAAGCGGCCTCACAGGCTGCGTTTTGTTCCTTCAGGCTGCAGAGGAGGAGATCATCCAGAAAGCCCAGAAGAAGGGCAAGGCTAGTGGGATCCGGTGGGGATCGGGTGGGAGGGCTTCTTCCAAGCATCGTACCTTTGAAGGTGGTTCGTTACGTCATTGATGGAAGAGGTTTGTACCCCCAAAAAACATCCTGGAGAATTCCTTTGGAAGACCACAAGCATGCCACCGAGTACGGGGGTACCGGGGTATTGTCCGAAAGCTCTCCTTATTTCTAGCTGCAACAGTCAAGCACTTTTGTATCGCATCTAAATGCACGCCGGATCACGGGGAAGAAATAAGGCCATTTGCACGAAATGGATTAGGGCATCATGAAATTCAAGAACAGCCAACACACGTGTGGATCTATGCTCCTCTTGAGCACTAGAAACTTCTACATCTTTTGATTGCCCTGACAAGACACCAATGCTGCAGCACCTCAGTTCTTCAAAGAATAGAGCATGAACAGTATTGCACGGAAAACATTTGGGCCGATGCCACTGGCCTCTCTCCCCTCCCCTACCGACGGCCCCAGGTGCGGCCCGAGACCTTCTTCCGCTTGCACTTCGCAGCTGGGACGGTTTTGGATGCGGCGGGAGTGTGGTGGGGAAGGATCATGGAGTGGCCTCCGAGTGCGGAGGAGAAGGGGCGCTGTTGTGGGGACCCAACATTTCGGTGCGATCTTCGCATCCGAGTGAGGAGTGTCAACAGAATTCAGATGATGATTCCATGGATGAATCATGGTGAATCAGCGTGTGAAGTCGTGGGTTTGAAGTGCCTTCGCCAGAAACAACGGAGTTGACAGCTTCGGATGTTGGACCCGGGACGTGGATGGACAAAAACCCTTTCCCTCTGGGAACGACTTCTGGAGGCATTTTCATATCATGATTCATCATTATCGTTCCCCTGACCTGAAAAAGAACTTGAGCAGGAAACGGTCAGACCGTTTCCCCGAAAAACTGAGACGCTCCATCCCATTTGGCCAGCTTGTTTCGTTCGGCGAGAAGCCGCGCGCGCAACAGAGCGTATGTGTTTTGGGTGATATCTCATGTGGCAGCCCAAGCCAGGTCTAATCGAGGCAATCCCATGTATATAGGTGGCCTACAAGATCCTAGCCCTAGAGCAGCAAAACCTAGGACCTAGAACTGGACCGAGGGCATCAACAACCTTCCCCCCCTTGCAAGCCAATTCGTAGTTAATATTGTATAGTCACATACAAAACTAGTAGTGGATGTTGATGTTGTATATACTTTGGCGAAGCTTCAAGCCTCTTTTTGGAAGGTTCTCCACGCTCACACCACGGTTCACACCATGGTTCACCGCACCTGTGAGTTTGATCCAAGGAAGGCTTGCAGAGGCGGGATGCTGATGGCAGATGGGATGGGCAGAGGATGGCCTCTTTGGGTGTTCTGGTCATGGAGTGTCCAACGCTTGGTGTTGGGGTTCACACCTGAACTCCCCCTGGGGTTCATCGTCACCCCTCCAGTCCAAGACAAGTTTTCACAAGAAATCTCTTTGAACATCTTTGAGAACTATACGGAAGAAGAAGGAGAATCAGGGTGTTGAACTCTCCGACTTTGGGGTCAATCTTCGCCGGAAGAAGGAACGCGACGGGACGCTTCGGTGAATCACGCACGTGTGAGGAGAGAGACTGCTACGAATCACCACTGGAGAAGTAGTCGATGCGAGTAGTGGACCCATCCTGCTGGCTTGTGTGGCGAGAGCTCTATCATGCTCTGCATGTTTTTGAGACTAACAACAACCATAAAATAACCTTGAGACTCATCTGGATTATTTGGATTGTTCGGAAAGATCTATATAAACCTTTTTCTATGGACCCATCTGACTCCAGCGCTGCCTTTCTTGGAAGACACATGAAGACACCCTCTTGTCAGTCTGCTCATTCATGCTCTCGACCAACTCTGGTAGAATGATGAGTCCGATTCCTTGCATTTTGCTGCTGGGAACCGTCACCGGAGGTGGTGCGCTCGTTGCTGGAGGCTACGGCCTTCCATCTTTCCTTTCACGACAGCTGGTGAAAGGCTCGTGCATCATACTGCCTGGAACAGTCACCTGGTGAGGTGGTCCAGTGGTGAGGTGGCTGCCGTTCCGGCTCGCGCTGCTTCTGATCAGGCCACAGCTGGCCACAGCAGCTGTTGGCGAAACTCCTTTGCTCTGCTAGAAGTGGTCACTACTTCCAGTGGTGACTGGAGGTGGTCCCCATCTGGGGATCTGGAGTCTGGGGGCATGCGTGTCTGGTTCAACCGCCGCTTCCGCAGCTTCCGCATGGTTTGGACTATACTGACAGGACCACCTGTCAGGAACATCGGAGCAGAAATTCTGCGCAGATCAGGCCATCTTGGAAGATGAACAATCAAGACAAGAAAGGAGGAAGGCAGCAGGTGATTTAACTTTGTAACATGGGCAAACAATGCAAAGAACTGGGAAAGGTCGGGCAAGACTTCGAACCACCCGAGAGAGTAGTACAGTTAAAGAGGATACGTTCACTTTTGCAGCCCAAACATGATGTTTGTTTTTTTCTCCAATGTGAAGATCAGTGAGAGGAACAGGTGTTTTGCTTATCCCACCCACATATGCCTATGAAACTGCCACTGGAGGCCTTTTCTACCAAAGACTTCCAGCCTTCCCACTCAAGCTGGAGGGCTGGAAGAAAGCTACATCTGAGAATGATATACGTAGGTCTATTCTACTTTCATCGCCAAGCGAGATCTGCGACAACTGCCGTGGGCGTCCTGGACTCCGAACGCGCCAGTCCGTCCGTCCGACTGCGCGGTCCGGTTCCGGCGCAGGGACCATCCCTGTTCGGAGCATCCGTGGGCGGTGCGGGAACGCCCCGTCCTTCGGCGGGTTTGCCCAAGGGTGACGGCCCCAAACCCAAGAGCACCGCTTTTCCGTCAGACTTGCTGCAGGAAAGAGGGACGTACGGGATGGGCTGCTGATGTCAAGGGGATTCCTCAGCCATACTCCAAGAAATCCCACGGACTGAGGGCGCCTCGGTGACACTCCTGCGACCGCCAGGGAAGAAGGCTTGGCTGAGCGGCGACGTTTGAAAGAGAAGGAGGAAGTGAGCAAGCTGAAGGCACCTGGACTGGCTGGGAGTCCGGGAGGTATCCAAAAAGATCCAAAAAGCAATTGATATGATATGTTTCATGATATTCAGGTCGCTTCGTGACGACCACCGCCCGGGCCAGTGGCTGTCAGAGAGAGGGTAAAAGAAGAATCTACTGGTATACTATATTTTTGGACCCTTTGATACCTGGTTTACTTATATTATGTCTTACTTGCCTTTTGCAAACATTGTTGGATGTACTTTTACGACCTCTTGAGTGGACCACGAAAAAATTGAAGGGGGTGACCCGGCAAGCAATTTTCTCAATTATCTATTCTCAAGCACTTTGTCGAACATTTGGGTAAAAACCTAAGTCGGATAATAACATTAATTGGCATGTTCTCGGTGGAGAAATAATCAAGAGGTTCCTCCATCACCTTGTCAGGGCCACACGAGGCCGAGCCTTTGCGGCCTCCATAAACATACAAAAAAAAGCGATGGCCTCCGCGGCCTCCATCACCTTGCACACCCCTCAATTAACAATCAAAATGAGTTAGGCCATCAGTTGTCCTCATTCGTACAAAGCGGTCCATACCCGTTTTGATGCCCGAATCTCAAAGATACAATATATTCACCGCTGAACTGTTTCTGGGAAACAAGAGTGAATTTCTTCCGCAAGCAGCATTGGGCAACAACACAGGCGACAAAGCAGGACAGTAGCCACCACACTCAAAACCAGTCAACAAACATTACTTCAGGGTTGTCCTCTGGAGGAGGGGTAGGCTAATTTTAATTGGCAAGCATGGGCCTGGGAAAGTGCAGGGGATGCATCACAGGACGAAAACCAGGCAGGAAAGCAGCCACCACAGTTCTAACTCACGCACCAAAGTCCTTTCTAGTCACATCAGCAGAGTCTTTGAGCATGGCTGCTTGCGTAAAGAGGAGTTGCGAGATGTTTGGATTACTGGATGGGGGTTTTCCACCTGGGGAGTGGAAATTAAGGGGTAGGCGATGAGTGGCCCCCCCCCCCCGAAGCAACAGCTATAGAACATTAATTGAGGAGTAGAGGTATCCTCGATTGGGACCCTCAATTCATATTTTTATTTGATGGTCATCTATTTTTCGACCACCTTGAAACTGTACACTGTACATTGTACTGTTTTGAAGTGGTCCAAAAACAGAGTGATTATGTAAAATAAGTATACATGACTTAGAGATGAACGCAGCATGAAGCGGATGGAACATATTAATAGAGAAGTGACGCCACGCTTATTTTTGGACATTTTTGGACCCTCTCAAAATTTCTGAAATTATGTATCTCTATAACCACTCTATTATTGGACCCTTTTTCAAATTGTGTGCAAACATTGTTTGATATATTGTTCGACCACCTTGAAATGGTACATTTTTAGGATGTCCGAATACAAATATATTGCTCGCATGTTGTACAATAGTACACTATACATTTGCAACCAGCTGATGCATATGCTATGATAATAAACTATATAAACAAGTGCAACCAACTGATGCATATTCATACGATGCAATCATGAACATTATATTCAGACATAGACTGTTGAGAGGAGTCGTTTGTATGCCTTTCATGGACGTGGTGATGCAAATGATATGATGAGAAATACAGGCAGACATACATGATATATGAAAACCGTGTGTTTTTCAATGTTTTCTCCCACCCCCAACTCCTCTCCCAGACACACCTCAGGATGCAGAATGTGCATTTTCGTTGGACCCCTAGCCAAAAACTATGTGGCAATGAACTCACAGTCAGAGCTTAATGTCTCAGGACCTTCGGTGTGGGCGGGTTTGTTCTGCTGGTTGTAGGGCAACCTTATGGGAAGGGTATTGGGTAACCTTTTAATCATCAGCATCCAGAAGCAAGTGGCTGGAAAGCTTATCGGAACGGATGTCCTCTCTTGATGTCCTCTCTTGGATTTAACTACAAACAATAATAGTGTAATTAGAATATTGAACGATGGTCTCGCGCCCAACTTAGCTGGGGCAGGTTCGATCTGAAGGCGATGGGGAGAGAGCGACAGCGAGAGAGATACATAATGGGTGCCATGATAAAACACACGCGCAAAATTCATGATGAAACCCTGATCTTTGGAACACTCTTCTTGGTGACAGTTTGACGCATCAGCACCTTCGGTGCGGGTGGATTCATGAAGTTGCTTTCATGATATTTTTACAAGTAGCTCTTTTTGGAGGTAGAGATAGGTTTTGAGAAAATTATACACGCACAGGTGTATGAACAGCCGGAACAGGTTGGACATGCAACGGTTGCTGGTGCGTTTTGGTCAGGAGGTTGCATTAATTGTCCGGGATCGGGTAAGGACCGAGAACAACTTGTTTTTGCGCCTTGACCCAAGAATGCAAACTCTACTGAAATTGTTCTGGAATCTGTGACAATGTGTTCTGTAGGATATGGTCATTCAGTCCTTCTGCGAAGTGATGGGAATGCTGTTGCTTGCGGATTGAATGGTACTGGACAATGCAACATTCCACCTTTGGAGGCGGGAATGAGCTACATCCAAGTTTCTGCAGGAGCTTATCATTCAGTGCTTCTGCGAAGTGATGGGAGCGCTGTTGCTTGCGGAATAAACGATGATGGACAATGCAACATTCCACCTTTGGAGGAAGGAATGTGCTACGCCCAAGTTTCTGCAGGAGGAAGTCATTCAGTCCTTCTGCGAAGTGATGGGAGTGCTGTTGCTTGCGGAATGAAGGCTGATGGACAATGCGACATTCCACCTTTGGAGGAAGGAATGTGCTACACGCAAGTTTCTGCAGGAGAGTTTCATTCAGTGTTTCTGCGAAGTGATGGGAGTGCTGTTGCTTGCGGATTGAGCGATGATGGACAATGCGAAATTCCACCTTTGCTGGAGGGAATGTGCTACACCCAAGTTTCTGCAGGACATTATCATTCAGTGTTTCTTCGAAGTGATGGGAGTGTTGTTGCCTGCGGATTGAACGAGCAATGCAATATTCCACCTCTGGAGGAGGGAATGAGCTATGCTCAAGTTTCTGCAGGAGGGGGAGGAGATTTTGGTTCACTGACAGTGCTTCTGCGAAGTGATGGGAGTGCTGTAGCTTTTGGATCTCTTGATGAACCATACAACATTCCACCTTTGGAGGAGGGAATATGCTACACCCAAGTTTCTGCAGGACAAGTTCATTTGGTGCTTTTGCGAAGTGATGGGGGGGCCGTTGCCTGCGGATTGAACGACGAAGGACAATGCGACATTCCACCTGCAGCAACCGCCAGCTGTTTCTATGTTTGTGATCTCGGGCCATCTCTTAGAGACTGCGTTCTGCAAGCAGGTGTTGCCTTCGAAGATGATGCAGTTGTGCTGACATGCTTGGATTTGGCCGGACATGAGGTTTTGCAATTGAGAGGAAAAGCGTCTGACCTGGCCTGGGAGACTCACAAGCGCATTGCCAATGACTTGCGAGTTAGCCTTCCAAATCTTCGGGTAGTCCTGCCTGATGGACAGTTGTTGGCCTCGATCTGCAGGGCGACCCCATTGGCCACCCTTGCGGATTTGAGTGCAGTGCAGTGAACCGGCGCTGAGGCGTGTCACATTGTGTTCTAGCTCCGTCAGGAACGAAAGCCACCATTAGATCCAAATCTGACGCTGCGCGCAAGCAAGTCAAGTGACGCAGTGTCCGCCATATTTCCGTTGAAGGCAATGAAATGGGATTGCCAGAGGACTAAAACCACAGACAAAGTTGATGTGGTACTTTGACAAACTCTGGGAACCACACGGATGGAAGCAAGGATCCATGCGAAAAAGAACCAATTCGGTCGTGCAGACAGAAAAACCGCATTGGTTCTTTGGAGAAGATCATCTCTGTGTCTTTTGACATAGGGCCACCAACCCCATTCCAACCGTCAAAGAGTGCTTGGAAGAGGAACTCAGAGGAACCATGACAAGAGGAACCATGACTCGCGGAGGGGGGGGGTGTCTCGCAACGAGGCGTGAGGCGTGCAACAACCTTCCTGGAGGTTCCGGAGAGGTGCAAGGCAGTGCAAGGTGTCCACCCCTGTACCCCTAATCATTGCTATATGTTCGTCCGAAACTTCACTTGTCAATCATTGCTATATGGCCTGGAGGACGTGAACACTACCATAGACCCTTGGTGACTAAGGGGAACAACTGATTGTGTTGGTCTTCCCATGGGACAATGTTGCAGGCTGCAAGCATTCATCGAGCGCCACATAATCCAGGAATCTTTCACAGGCGTGGCCGGAAAGCACTCGCAAGGGTTCAGAGTGAGCTGGTTGAAACTTGGACACTGGGATTCCAGGTGCTTTGGGAAGTTGCACAGAATCATACATTAATTAAAAAGTACCAATCTTGGAAGATTGTTGTGGTTCTGGACTATTTCACAGAGGTGTTTGAAACCAACTGTTCTCCACGTGCTGTCCATTTTTCCTTTCCTGATTTGTACTTTGGGTGTTCCTCTCATTTGCCATATTTGGCAGATTTCGGGTCCGGCTTCATGTCCTTTTCGAACACCTGAAAGAACTGCCGATGTCTCGAGGCTCTATGAGTCAGGTCGACGCCGGACGGACGAGGCGGTTGAACGTGATGGAGGGTGATGGGGTGAGGAACAAGAACACATGCGCCTTTTTGGATGACTCAAAACACACTCTTCCTAAAAAGTAGTTTACTCTACACAAAAACTGAAGGATTTAGTATTAACTAATTATATTTCTAATTATGTAACTAATGGCAACTTAAACCATGTTGTGGGGGTTCCATGATGAGCATATTGAGATAGATTCAACATGATCAAAGGACAGTTTTATCTCAGATGTTCATTGGAAAACGATAGGATAGGGGGCGGTCATGGGGCAGTCCCAAAACGATAGGGAAAACAAACGTGTTACCTGCTACTGTAAGATGTTCAGAGCTGATTTGCGTTTTGGTGTCATGTTTGTCTCCACAGCCAGGTGTATCTGAGTGATACATCAAACGATTAGGATTACAATAGGGGGAACGATAGCCCCAACTCTCAAGTTCCACCAGTCTGGCCCACCAGTTGCCCAATGTGTGCTTTTTCAATCTTGCGGGTACAAGGCTCATTGGCTGTTTACAGCATTCATGCATAGAAAAAACCACACGAAGCTCATGGAATCTGGCAGCATTGCAGAAGAGTGCCGGAACAGTCTGATTTCAAAAACGAGTGAACCACCGCCGGTGCCACAGCTCCGCAAACATCGCGCCGGGAGACGATCCACCGGGCCACCGGCGGCTTTGGGCGACCTCGTTGGGACCGTCCAGTTCAGTTTCGATCCCTTCTTCATCCTCTTTGTGTCCACTCCCTCCCGTCCCCCCCCCTGCCATTCTGTGGACTCCATGGAGAAAGAAAGAGGTTCGATCCCTCCATTTTTTTTCCGCTGAAGCAAAGCAAACGCCTCCTGGACTCCACTTCGCGTGGCGCGTCCCGCCCCGCCCGCGTGGCGAGTCCGGTCCGCAGGCGCCGAGCTCGGACGTGGAGGCGGGGGACCTGCGTGGTGGTGCCTCATGGCCTACCGCAACATACCTCAGCACGCCTAGACCAGGTTTTGCTGGAGGAGAGCATAAAAAGGGCATGAAACATCATGAAACAATTGCGGGTTGATGTTTCTGTATGCTTGAGCTGGATCTTTAGACTTTAGATATACAATCTTCAGAGGCTTACATGTTTTGCAGGCTTACTCACTACAACTCCATACAAATCCCATGCTGTGGGGAATCCACAAATCTGAACAATCCTTCATGATATTTCCAAGTGGATCAGGTTATATCAGCTTTATCCCGAAAATCTAATTGTTTGATGTTGGTAAAGCTTTTGGGTTCAAGTTCTCTGCCTTTGGTTGGGTTGGATGGGGTTGAAAAGGTGAAGTCATGTAAAAGCAAGGGGATAGGCAAGGGAGCCGCAGGCTCATGTCTTCGTTCAGGGGGGGCACTCAATTTTTGAGACATTGGTTTATGATTTCGGGATTGGATGGGGAATTATGACTGAATCACCCAGCTGCATGGTCCATTGAAGAAATCAAGCCCTGTGTCGGGTGTGTCAAGCCGCAAGTGCCATGATCCACAATTTCTCAGTCTGTGGATAGTCCTACTAGTCCCACTGTATTTATATTTTTTTGATTGTTTTCTCCACTAAACAGCAGGTCCGGTGGAAAGTGTTGCTTCACGCCTTGATTTCTCCAAGAAACGTCTCGACGGCTCGAGAGTCAATCAGCACAACTACTCTGAGGTACCTCTTTTCTGGATTTTGAGGGGTCTTTGACCCAACGAGATTCGCCAACATCACTGCCATCACTTCAGGACGAGCAGCTTCTCTCAGCTTCTGAGACCGAGGAGGTGCCGCTTCGGGCGAAGAAGCGCGTCGTTCTTCGAAGAAGCGCGCGAAAAAACGGCGTGCCAAGGGGGGTAAATTGGGTGATACCCAAGAGGATGGACGTTCTTGCGATCAAGAAGTCACTATCAGTCGCTCGTCCTCCACGGCGCCGTATGCTTGGGGATTGGATTGGGGGGAGGAACTGTCTCTTAGGGCTCCGGGCCCCAAAACAAGTCTTATTCGACTCCAATCCCATGTGACCTGACCATCTTTGGAAGCCCTGCTTGCTTGCTATTCAGCCGGTAACCTTCTTTCTTTGTCAATTTCTTTGATCTGAGGATATGATTCTGACACGAGATTCGGGGAGACATGATGTGATACAAAACAACACAATGATTCTTTTATTGGAGCTTGCTTATTACACACCCCTATTCATTTTGGAATGGACAACCACTTGTTTGTAGTCCTACTGCAATCCATTGGGGCTTCTTTCCCCCTCTCACTGCAGACCCTGGCTGCACCAGGCCACGCGGGCACCGAGCCGTCCGGCCGCGACGGGCAGGCGGGACTTTCGAGTGAAGTGACGTGTCCAGTCGAATCGGTGAGTCATAAGATGTATAGTTTGGGATGTCATAGCTGGGCAGCTGGTGTATTTTTGTTGTTTTGAATGTTTACAAAGACTGGAAGTCGGTGAAGCCGGGATTCAGTCCGATGTTGCATGTTGGATTCTCATGATATGCCTGAAGATTGGTGATTGGTGAATGAAGTGAAAAGGAGAAATGGACAGAGATGGTTGAATTGCGATGAGACGGTTGTATATAAGTGTGTGAACTGTAGCACATGCAGGAGTCTTTGGTTTCTGCTGCTTATTTAGAGAAGTTGTCCCAAACAGGGCAAACAATTACTCTCCTTGGGACATGTGCTGGAACTCGCTTCTCATGAATGTGTTTGGTCACCTCTGAAGTTGGGATTTCCTTGCATACGTCATAGGAGGCAAACCGGAACACAAAGCACAACCACCTAAACCTTCTGATATCCAGGACATAGATGTGCAACAGTGCAGTTTTATTCCGTTAATCAGTCACACACCTATTTCTGACATTTTCTCACCCTGGAGTCCAGTTACAATCACCAATTTCATTCAGGCCATCAGCAAGACCCCATCGTTCTCATCGTTTGCCCCAAAACAGCAATAGCTCCATGGTCTGTAACCTCCAAGCGGCGCTTGGCGGTGCGACCAAACGCTGGTCAGCGTAGCTAACGGCGACCAACAGATCCCAAACCGGCAGCGAACGGTCCGGAAGGTCCGTGAGCCGGCGTAAAGGCGTAAAGAGCCTCCACAGGGGTTGCTCTTGCATGTAGTTGGAGCCTCCACAGTCTCATCTCTTACATATAACAATCCAGGCTTGTCCCTCATGGATTGATTCACAGCACAACGGAACTCGCCCTCGCAGGTCCAACTCCAGACCTAGACCTGCGAAGGCCGGACGGGTCCTGCGACGTCCCACGGACTGGTCCGATAGTCGCCGGATTGTGGTGAGGTTCGTTGGGATTGGTCAGAGAATAGGGTTCGTTGGTCTGACGAATGTCTCCAATTTAAGTTGATTCTGCTTCTCCAATATTCAAATGTCTCCAATAACCATTCTCCACGCTATGGGTGATATATATATATTATATATAGGTAATATATATATATAGGTATTTCATCATTTGTCATGCTATGATGAAACATGCTGAAATCCTGGTATTAGCGATGCAGCATGAGTCCGCTCCCTTCGTTACCTGAAAGCTATGACTCTTTTTTGAAGATGAGTGAGTCAGAGTAAGGCCTTCTTCTTCTTCTTCTCCTTCTTCTTCTTCTTCCTTCTTCTTCTTCTTCTTGGTTCTTCTTCTTTTTCTTCCAGCTTCTTCTTTTTTTTGGTCCTTCAACCGTAGCACCGTTTGAACCTGAGCAACACCACATCTTCTAGCTCAGTCCTTTCTTTTGGGTCCTTCTTCTGGGTGAGCGGATTGGATGTGCAACGATTTCTGGTTCATTTTGGTCAGGGAGGTTGCATCAATGATACGGGATCGAGTAAGGAGAGGAGCACCTTTTTTAAACATAGAATTCAAGAGTAGCTGAGTAGCTCTGCGTCTTTGGATGTTTCCTTAGTCGCCTTGTAGAAGTTACATGATTCTTCCGTCCTGCCAGGAAACGATATAATATATATATATAACCTTTGGCCCAAGATGCAAAGTCTACTGAAATTGTTCTAGAATATGTGACAATGTGTTCTGCAGGATATGAACATTCAGTGCTTTTGCGAAGTGATGGGAGTGCTATTGCGTGCGGATTGAACGATCGCGGACAATGCGACATTCCACCTTTGGAGGAGTGTGTGTGCTACACCCAAGTTTCTGCAGGAGGTTTTCATTCCGTGCTTCTGCGAAGTGATGGGAATGCTGTTGCTTGCGGAATGAACAGTTTTTGCGACATTCCACCTTTGGAGGAAGGAGTGTGCTACACCCAAGTTTC
>CAXAMN010008447.1:217306-236226 GCA_963970005.1 Durusdinium trenchii
ACACACACACAGAGACCCACACACTGCCTCAACCCACACGACTTAACACTTCACACTGAACACTTAACAGATAACTCACACTCTGACTTCCTACGTGATGAAAAATGCTTTCGGGCCACTCGTCGTCTAGTTTGTTTGTTCGGAGAGTGTTCAGATGTATTTTCTTCAAGTCCGGCGATTCACAGAGTAAGGAGGACTTCTGTTTGGTGAAAGTTGATATGAACTCTCCTTACTATACTCTGTCAACCACCACAGGCCATAACACCGCAAGTTCTTTTCAGTTCACTGTGTGTTTGGACATCCATGTCTCAGATGGATCGTACCTTGTCCATTCAAAGGTTCCCAGGTCAGTTCCTTCCTCAACCGCCTGGCATGTGTTTTTTGCCAGAAGGACTCTGAAGGACTAGGTCTTCTTGGACCTCGTCCCGGCAGTACCTGTCTTTGGTGTATCAGAATCTAGCAGAAAATCCTGGCTGAAAGATCATCAAGCTGGATGGACCAGTTGAGGTTCATGCTCTCAGGAAGGTTGACATCATTGGCCCTTCGTCCAAAATTATCTCATTTAACTCTACTCAAAGAAGCCATTTGGGGCATGAATCGAGCCAATTCAATCGACCAGGCCCCTTCATCCCAAAAGAACCCGGGAACAGAGGCCCGGTTGGCGATGGCAGGTCTCCTTCTCGTGGGCAACTGTGGCAGAGGCGCTTCTTCCGAAATGAAATCGTTGATTCATGCTTTTGCATGCTTTTGCCCTCCTTTTTTGAACCTAGTAATTTATTGACGACAATGTTATTAGTCAAGAGTTCGAGAAAGAGAGAGAGATAGAGAGCGCGCGCGCGCGAGAGAGAGCGCGAGAGAGAGAGAGAGAGCGCGAGAGAGAGAGAGGGATAGAGAGAGTGAGAGAGAGAGAGAGCGCGCGCGAGAGAGAGAGAGAGCGCGCGCGAGAGAGAGAGAGAGAGAAAACTCCAACTTTTAATTGTTTTTCTATATCAGGGCAAATTCAGGGGCCGCTGAATTCTGATCTCAGAAAAACTGAAATGCACTTGGTACTGATGCCGCCCAGCTCAAGGTTTTTGCCTGGGATGCACTTTGCCAAATGTATTCTTGAAACTCACCCAACTGAGAGAGGAAGGCCAGACTAGACGCCTCTACACAAAATGCCTTCAAGACTTTATTAGGGTTTCCTGCAGATGTGTGAGGTGACCGCGGGCTTCCTGGAGAAGACTGAGCAGGCCGTTGAGACGAAGAACCTGCCCAGAAAGGAGCCCCAAAAAATACTTCTTCTGAGGTGTTTTAGTTATTGTCATCCTTATCACTCTAGATTCTTGTGAGGGCCGGGTGTGTGCGTTTAAGATTCGAACCTTGACATTGTATGCTTGGGCCAACATACATACCTTCCCAGTCGCACGTGATCTTTATTGATCTTTGTTTGTTCAGGTCTTCAAACCCTTGTCCAGGTGTTAAAACCGGGGAAGAGACCCTCACTCACCAGTGGTTGCAGCATGCCCTCACTCACCAGCAGATCCAGCATGAATGAATTCGGATGATCAACGAAGCTGGGCTTCCACATCGACTGTTGTCGCATGTGTCACCACGTCGAAGACTAGGCATGCACTGGTGACCGAGAAAACCCCAAGACCACGAGGCGAACGGATTCCGTCTTCCAACAAAACATGTCTGTGACACCACTTAGAGCTTGACCACTTTGAGCTGAGCTTCTCACGTAGCACCGCACGTGTGGCTCGTTATGGCTCATGTTGCTCATACTCCCTTGGATGATCAACATGGATGTCAACTCTTGAGTGACAAAGTATGCAAGTTGATGCAAATGCGCACACGGTCGGTTTTGGACCCACACGGCAAACCTTCTAATTTTCTAAGGCCGAGCGGGCATGGGAGTATCATTCGTGTCGGACCAACAACAACATGCCTCTGATTTTTGTTGGCGCTCTTGGAAGTCTCCCAGTGGCGTTCTTTGAGGTCTCTTGCAAAGCACGCGTGGAAGGTTTGCTGCCGAACACCAGGTCCAGTGCTCAAAACGGGCTGCCCGGCCAGTGTTGTGATAGGAATACAAGGCTTGTAGCTTACAAGGCCTTTAATATCCTTTATCGATTCTAAAGATGAAGATGCCTGGTGGTGTGTCTTGAAAGAGCGTTTCGCCAAAGCTTCTGGCAGCCGCCAGCAGCACGAGACACGTGTACTGGGTTCAAGAAATCCCATGTTCACCCCACATGCCACATGTCAGCCTCGAAGCCATTCTCATGTCTACCAGTTGTCCACCAAATTGCACACCGACCCTCTCATTTGACAAAACTTATTCAAATATGGTGGATAGCTCCAGGGCGTGGGCGGACATCCAAAACAGGGAGTCCCTGACGGATCTGTGACAGAGTCAGTATTCGTCCGTGGGTCATCCGGGACTAACTCAGTGAAGTGTCCTCAAACATCCTCAAGCGTCCCCTGCTGGAACTCACAGCAAAGACTTGTCAATTAATTGAGCGCATAGAATTTAGGCATGGGATGATGGGAGTTTGGAGAAATACAGTAGATCGCAGTAGAATGCAGTATATACAGTACATGTTAATTCTAATTCTTTGAGCCAAACCCGTTTTCCCCATGCGTCCATCCATCCAAGCTCAATTGCTTTTGAGCGCCCTTGAGGTACAACTTCGTTCTTGCAGCCTCCAATAGTGCTGGAACTGGTGAGGACGCCCAGCACTCGTCGCCATCTGGGTGTGTTTTTGGGGAGTGATCGGGGAGCAGCTCCCAACGAATGATTACACTCTGACCCACGAACATGGAAGTGGAAACTGGATTAAATTTTCTCCGGGAAGACCAGTTCACTCTACGAACAGGTCTGTTTTACACGTCCATGGAGTGGGAGTGGGATGCACACTGCCATGCTATTCATGGCAGTTTTCCTGCTTGCCACCACAGACCCACCTACCTCACTGCTGGGGTGTGAGCTTGGTTCTCTGTTTCCCAGCAAGGCAGCGAATTTGGCTCATTTGGCGCACCATGGAGGGCTGTAGTTTTGGCATGGGTTTTTGATGGTTTTTGGATCCATCAAAGCCAGCACGACTTGTGTCAAGGTTCATTTGCCACCCTGTCCAGTGTTTTCGTTACCCAGCATCCAGCACATCCAGCGCATCCAGCGCGCCTTCATCAATTCTGCCTGTCCAAGTGCAGTCCATCGCCACCATCGCGATAGCAAACCATACCAAGCTGGGTGGTGGTTTTAGATATTTTTAGATCATTTCTATATGTTTTTCTTCAACCTTTACTTGGGATGATTCACCCCTGAGTTGAAACCACTCACCAGCCCGCCATGCCGGTCCTTTCCAAGCCGCCAGTCCTTGGTCCCCATCCGCTGCCGGTGCTGAGGCCGCTGGTCTCCGATCTCCAACTGCTTGCAGACCGCCTCGGCGCCACCGGCTGCGCCCATCAACACAGGCGCGCGTTCCGCGGTCGAAGGCGCCTTCCGCGGTCGAGCGGCGCCGAAGAGAGGGCTTCTCTGCCCGTTCTGGTACGTTTCGGTAAATGAGGTCACCGAGCCAAGAGTGAGGTAATCGAAGACCCTTGAAGAGGCGGTTTCCAGATGTTTGAGGTGCCAGAGCAGATCGCGGTTTTCTACAGAACGGGTTGCTCAGGTGTTGAGTTCTTGTTGTTTGAACACTACCGACACTATACCTGTAATGACATGGCTAGATCCACTGCGACCTGCTAATGATTTCGTTGCTGCACCCCCCCACCAAGATGAGTTTTGCCTCGACGATGGCTTGGTCCCGAATGGGTCACACGGGTCGTCCCTCCGATCCGAACGGCCGATCCGAACCTGGCAGTTGCGACGGTGTCACAAGATGCGGAACAACAAGTGGTGGCCATGCTGGCGCATGTTTGGTTGAGACGGGTGAAGCAGTTGACAGGCCAGTGGCCGCCAGTGGCCCAGTTTTTCAGTGGCAGGGAAGTGGCAAGTTGCTTTCTTTTTTGGGTGGGGACGAGTTCGAAAGTCGCAGACACCTCCTGCTGTTCGACTGAGGATGCTTAGCCCGCCCATGAAGATACGTTTCTGATTTTTGACCTGCCCGGAAACCGGCCACAAATGCCCACATTCCCTGTGATATACAATGACATGAGCTTTGCATCCTTCTGATCGCACTTGGTCTTCGATTGCAATGTCCTTTCTGGAGTTGTTCATTCCACAGCACGGCCGCCATGCCCAACTCATCCGGAGACGATGGACGTCCGAATCCCAAGTCCCCGCAGAACAACCAACTTGATGATTGACAATCCGGGTATTTTATGGTAATGCCACATCTTCACTACACTCAAAACCTCATGATACGAAGACCATCGAACACCTCAAGGAATCACTAGACTTATGCTACAAAAACCTCAAGATACAAAATGCATTTGTCGCTCATGTTTTGAAGTTCATTTGGTTTTCTTTGAGGGCCCGTTTGTCTGAGCAGAGCATGTTGAGATCTCTAACATTGCAACAGGCGTACCAAGGATAATTGGTCGTCTTGGCATCCTGGAACATGTGCAGCCAAACATTCAGAACACCAACTCGCCGGTGCTAGCCGGCTGACAGGCAGAGAGCCAAGGAGTCACAGGGAGTTTCCTAACCAGGCAATGCCAGGAGCCCCGAACGTAGCGTCCTTGCTCCTAGTAGTAAGGCCAGCCCCGAACTCGTAGCGTCCTTGTTCCGTTCGAGTCGCGATGCTGCTGGCCAATGTCTGCAGTGTGGACACAGCGGGTGAAACGGACCTTGGAACCCGGAACCGCAGCCGGCGGTCGGTCGCCAGGTCACCATCAGCTGGGAATGTCCTCCAGACCTTCCAGGGAGGTGGGGTGTTTTCGGGTTTCAGTCCGCCATACTGAGTGGTTTGGTTGTTTTATGTTGGAAAATATGGTAAACATGACATGCCAGCAACAGAAGTTAGATCAATGCACTCCTTTTTCCAGGGCCACCCTATAGAGAGTGTGTGCATCAACAGTGCAGCATGACTTCGGAGATCTTCGTCCTTCATGCACGGTGCCAGTGGCGGGCTGGCCGCGTTCGACGTGCAGATGCTCCCCGCGGAGATGCAACGAGTTGGGGGCTCCGAGATAACGTGGGCGCGTCGGGTGGAGTGGTGCCGCAACAAGGGGGTTTCTTCTGGCCATCCTTCACGACTCACATGGAAGGGGATGGCGGGATGGCAGAGTTTGCTGGGAGAACTATTTCCATTTCCATCCATGTCCATGTCAGAGGCTATGTCAGTTCCGTTCCGTCAGTGTGCATCTTCAATAATTAGTAACCCATGAGAGTTCAGCAGATTGTGTGGACGGCACAAACCTCTTCTTATTTGACTTATTTCGGGATGGGCTTGGGGGCTTCGGCTCTATATAAGTGAGACTCACGAGCTCATTTCGTTATTTGGTAGTGATTATTTTTTTGGGGGGAAAGACTGGTGATGACGATTTATTGAAGGATCTGAAACCACTGGCTACCTTGGGTGTTATTCAACGTGCCACTGTGTACTTCTAGCAATGGATATTATATTACAGTAATCAATTGCAACCACATGGGATTTGCGACAGATCCTCATTTTTTTCAACTTCAGTACTTCAGTCTGCTTCCTTGAGCTTATGACTTTGTTCCTCACCTCTCTTCCGGCAGGTCAGGCCTTCCTCCGACAGGCTGGTCATGAAGGATTTCGCAGCCTCGAAGAGGAGATTGGTCTCTTTCGTTGAGCTTTTTTGTGAACTATGACTCTTGGGGTTGCTTGGGGTCGCTTGCCAGCCTACTAGGGGTGTTCTTGTTTTTTGGCTTTTATCAAGACAGTTTTATGAGTCTCCATTCGAGCACGACTTCAATGGGTGAACTTGGGACCCAACAGGCTGCTTGGTCCGCATGCCTACACGCGGCCTACCACTGTCACTTTTTAAAGTTTAGCTGGTTTACAGACCCTGCATGTGACCACCAGTGGCAGACCAGTTGCAGCATGTTCTCGAACCAACAGCCACTTACAGACTATGTAGAATCAGAACTATCAGAACTGTGTATTTGTCAGCGTAGGGGTTTTGGGTGATGACTGTCGGGTGCCTTCATTAAGATGGATGAAGAGAGGTCCACGATGGTCCACGACCATTTTTCGGAAGGAAGACATTCTTTCGTCCAAGCTGTGTTGTTCTTAACATCCCAACTCGACCTGTTGAACATCGTAACATCCTAAGTTTTTCCGGTTCTGGGCGGAAGAAAATCGCTGAACACCTGGATGCAGGGGTTTCCGCGAAGCAACAGCCCCAGGCGGTTGGTGCGGGAGCGTCTGGCCCAACGAGGGAAGCCTGGGGAAAGGCCCCTCGGACGCAGAAAGAAGTTCAAAGATGCGATAGGTGCAGATTGGCAGATCATCCAGGAATCCAGGACTAAATTACAAAATTCAACGAAACTAATCTAACTATGTATACTATACCTGGATCTTCGAAACGGCACAAATAATTGCCTTTTCAGGAAAGAATGCCGTTACGGCGTCTTTTTCCAAAGACGGCGTTTTTTGTTGTGACGAGGCGCACGCCGGCAGAAAGCAAAAAGAAACGGCGTCTTTAAGCGTCCAAACGGCGTCTTTGGGCGTCCAAACGGCGTCTTTCCCCGTCCATGGATTTTGTACAACCCATAAAACGGCATTTTTTTTGATTACGGCGTCTTTTCACTAAAAATGCATCCGGCAAAAAATTGTGCCGTTTGAAGATCCAGGTATAAATAGTGTGAATTATGGAAGATTGTTTGGCCTTTCTTGCGGTCTTACAGTCGTCTGTCTGTATGAAATAGCGAGATGTGTTTTGTTTCTTCATGATATTTATATCATTTTATATCTATCCAGTGTCCATATATGCACAAAAAGGTTTCCAAAGTCACATCTAGAACAATTGACACAGCTTCACTGAGATGCTCCAGCTCTTACTGAAGCTGCCACAACCCCACGTCCGCTTGTTCTTCGCTGAGGATCCGCTGGGCCAAAATCTTGGCCGCGCCGGGCTGCTACGTGGTGGAGGCGGGTCAAAGGGTAAGGACGGTTTTTGGGAGAAGAACGAAAGGACTGGCAGAAGGAAATCCAACGGGGAAACCATAATGACAACAATTCTGCAAAGAACACACGACAAACACATTGTTAATAATGTTATACGTACAGTATATTTTGCTGCTGTTGTTGTTGTTGTTGGTGGTGGTGGTGGTGGTGGTGATGGTTGTTGTTGTTGTTGTTGTTGTTGTTGTGGTCGCCGTCGCCGTCGCCGTCGCCGTCGCCGTCGCCGTCGCCGTCGCCGTCGCCGTCGCCGTCGCCGTCGTCGTCGTCGTCAGCGTTTTGTTGTCCTAGCTTTGTGGTCCTTTCTTTCTGGTATTCCCAAAGGTGCTTGGCTTTTGACATGTGGTGTGTCACTCGTTTCGTTTCTGTTGAGACACTCAGAGCCATCCGTTCCTCCGCATGTCGGAAACACAGAAATCATCAGAAATCACACCAATCCTGTTAAAACCTGGAAAGCAACACATCCAAACCAACCCCAGTTGACAGTCACTGCATGACCTTCACTGCATCGAACCGACCCGTCCCACCCAACCGGAAGCCGACCTGCTGCGAGAGGTGGCCTCCGAGAGCTCCGAGGGCCAGAAGAGTGCCCCCGCCGCCGGGGAGCCCTGAAGAGCAGAGGAATGGAGAAATGGGGGTTTGCAGGACACTGGTGGAGGCCCTGCTTTTTGGGAATGGATGGATGACAGATGATGGAACTTCTCATTTGGGAAAAACAGGGATTCAGACAATCGAAATCGAAATGCTTGGGTTGTTTGTAAGAATTGGGACATGTTTTATGTCATGCAGAATTATTTTTTTTGTGTTTCATCATTTGGCAGTTGTTGCCCTGTGACGTTCAACATTCTTGACTATCTATGGTAGGGCGCCCCCGGAAGATTTCCACCAAATGTTTTGGACGGAAAAGAGGACTCAAACCTTTGGACTCAGGATGTGTTCTAACCCCCTCTGGTTGTTGAACATGAACATCTCCAACAACACCATGACCCAAAGCATCCTCTTTGGGGCCAGGGTTTGACAAAAGCATCCTCTTCAATCTGAGACTTCTTCCACTTTGAAGTCTCGGACACCCAGAGCTTGCCACAGTGCCACACCTGTGTTCGGCAGATCTAGCCACGCTTCCCTTTTTATTCGAAGTCTTTTCCGCTCCGAACGCACCCAGAGATTCTTGCACACTGCGCTTGCTGCGTAGACCCGCGCATCCAGGTGTTGACCTTGGAGGTGAGCCCAGAGGCGAGTTTCTTCGTCGCATGCAGGTGGTTGCGGCGTAGAAACCGAACGTGAATGTCACGCGAGGTGGAGGATTGGGATGGCACGCGTGGTGCTTCGTTTTCCCACAATTTGGAGAGCTCCGGAACTTCATTTCAATGTTTTGGGAAAGGAGCGCGGCAGAGCAGAGTGCGCCTTTCTGAGATTCTATCCATCCAATGGGCTCAATTCATCGATTTTTCAGGCGTATTGATTTGCTTGCCGTCTACTTTCAGGTTCAACAAAAATCAAAGTTTGCAGTTCTTCTCCCAAATCTCAAACGCTGTGCCAACCAACCATGTCCACACCCCGTTTTGCTCTGGTTGTCCGCCATGTTGTTCGCCGCGCTCTGAAGGCCTTCCCCTCCACGGAGCTGCCTGTGGCGCCCAAGTGGTCCGGGCCTCCGTGGTGCCGGCCGAAGGATGAAATGATTCTAAGAGAAGCAAAAACATTATATATATATTATATAATGATATATATTTGTTTGTTCTGCGTGCCTTGCCTTTTCTGTGTTTGCTGGGTCCTCACTCGGCCGTTTTGGCCTTGAAGCAAGTGGGCAAGGTCTGTTGACTTACGTCCTCACCTCCACGGCGCCGCATCAGCATTCTGCCGGCCTTCCCACTTGCCATCGCCCTCCGCAGTGCCATGAGCTTTGCATGTTGTGCAGAACACCTTTCCGCCCTTGCGCCACAAGGCATGGGTGGGATGTCCCTGCCAATCTCCACCAGGCTGCCATGCCTGCACTTTTGCTGTGCCAAGCTCAAAAGCTTATCCCTCGCAGAGTTTCGCATGGTGCGTAAATTGCACCGTTTGCAAGCCAGATAATACTGTAGTTGGTCTGTAACTCAAGCTGGTGGTCTTCAATGCCCGGGATCTGTCCTTCGATCAACTTCTTCACAAAGCCAGCTTTGGTCTCCGCTGGCTCTTCGCCTCCTCCTTTGAAAGTTAGGCCCTGAGTGGCCTGGCATTCTTCCTGTTGAACAGCAAGTAAATCCTGGTACTTGAAGTGCTTGTCGATGCCCTTGTTGCACCGTTGGCATTGCAAGCCTCGCCCACGATGAGTCCATTGGTGGCCTGTCTCGTTGCTAGCATTGCCAATGTCCAGGAAGAGCTGGTTCTTCTTGTCCCTGGCTTGTTTCCTGCGCTCTTTGCCTGCCTCCTGTGCCTGATGCATGAAGTGCTCAGGATCTTCAAGTAGGTGCCAGGTCCGCTGGATAGCCGAGGGCGCGATCTTGGCATAGCGCTTGTCCGTGATGGGGAGTTCCTCTTCCAGGTCAGTAGGCCGGTGGGACAGTGCAACTTCTTTGGCAACCTTTGTGGCATCTTTCATCCGAGTCTTGACAGTGTAGAAGCCCGGTGGCATGGCATTGACCTGTTTCTGGCTCAAGCTCAGCGCTTTGATCCTGTAACGCTGATCCAATGTGATCAGCTGATTCAGGTCATGGAAAGTCTCGCCAGGCAAGATGGTCGTGACTGCTCCCTTGCGGTACGGTTCACTACCGATGTGGGTGTGATGCACCAGAGCAACGATGAAGTGCTTGAGCCGCGGGTCAGTACTCGTAGGAGCAATGCCAATGGTGACAACATCACTGTTGTACATCCTCGCCTCGTCTTGGGTGGTCCAAGATCCCCACGGCTGCACTGCTGTAGAGATCTCATTGCGCGCAAACTGCGAAAGGCCTTGTGACCAGAACTCAAGGTTGATGCCCTTCTTGATCTCAAACACGTCCTCCTCATCCATCGGCGGGAAGGCCTTTTGTGCCTCTTTGTGGCTGGCTGTCCACAATGAGGGCAGTGGAGGTGGCTGCCATCTTGCCCTTCCGCCATCTTGGTGAACAAAGAACCCTGATGCCAAGTCTGCAGGGCCACAGAGTTTTTGCGCTGGAATTGTTTGGAATACCGCCGCCAAGGCAGCCAATCCAAAGGTTGCTGGATTTCTTGCAGCATGGTCCTTTTGTTCAGTCGCATGATGGTTTCCCATCTCTGAGCTCTCTCCAGTTCTTGCTTGAGGTAGAACCCGTCGGAATGCGTGTTCATCTTGAAGTGGGCATCCCCGTTATGCCCCGGTTTTGTCCATTCATCATAATATTTGGTTGTGTCCCATCGATGCTCAATCAGGTAGCATTGGAGTGCTGCCTCTGGTCCCTTGGCATGTTGCCAAGGATATTGAACTTGTTGTAATCGTTCTCGATGAGTCTGCCAAGCCTTGTCCAAGTCTTTAGGTAGCCTCAGGCCAGTTTCCAAAGAATCGTCTGTAAACCTTCACTAGTATCACCTGGTCTATAAAGGCTCCATAGTCTGGGTCTCATCGGTGGCGGGGCTGCATATCGAAGACTCTGTCCGCCGTTTTGTGCATGCCCATCTGGCGGGCAATGGCTGTTTGGATCCTCCTCCTGACCTGTGGGGCCAGGCCCATAGCTTGATGTCCCCAACTGACACCTGCCAAAATGCTGCCCTTGTAGCGTTTGAGCCAGACAGCCTTCATTGGGATCTTGAGGACATTCAGTTTTTTTTGTTCTTCCTGGATTTCCTGGCTGCTTTGGATCTTCGGCCCTTCACAGCTGTGCAGTCTACTCCCAGGTCTCTCATGACATCATGAACTTTGGGCCTATCAGCAGAGAGCTGGTCCTTGAGCATGCGCTTGGCCTCGACATTTGACACCACAGAGCCTGTTTTCTTCTCTGAAATCTTCAAGTGGTCCATCTCTAGCTGTTTCTTGATGAACTCAAAGGCTTGTAATGCGACACCGACTGCATTTCGAGGGTCCCGATCAACGACATCAAAGCTGAGATCATCAATCCAAAGGTCTGTATGCAGCTGTGGATATTGGCGGCTGAACTCTTTCAAGGCCCAGTCGGGGTAGACCTTTCCCGCCAAAGGAACCTGAGGATCCCATGGCTGGTCCAGATGGGGCCGGACGCTTCGCCTTCCGCCTCAAGTGACACAGTAGATCTGCGTTGCCAAGGCGACATGGGTGGCAGGGTATAGTCTGAGTGAATCCATCGCTCAGCCAGCTTCTCCGGGCTGATCCTGTCAAAGAAGTTGGACATGTCCAGGAGCACGGATATGACAGTCTTCTTGAGTGCTTGATGGTGTTCTGTCATGAGCGCCCTTTTCAATGCGCATGCATTCTGTCCCAGGCACAGCTCGCTGCCATGGGTGCTCATTCTGGATCTCGTTTTGCAATCCTTTGGTGTAGGGGTTCCGGATGCGGCACCAAAGACGGCGCAAGGTGGCAACCAGGGCTATGGGGCATTATGGGGCGCTCGATCTCGCTGGACTTTAGCAAAAGAGCTATCAGTGAGGTATTGGCTGGGGATCATGGCCTGTTCCTCAATCTGATGAAAGGCTCCTTCAAATCCTTCATCGTTGGGAAAGGCGAAGCCCGAAGGAAATCAAATCCAACCCCATCAAGCCCTCTGGAGCCTTGAGCGCAAGCTGTTTGATGGTGCGCCAAATGTGCTCTTTCCTCAATGGTTGCATGTCGTTGGCATAAGCTTGCCCTTTCTTGATCAGGTCAGGAAGACAGGAGACCTGGAGTGGTTCTTCACGAGCATGCCTATGCCATATTTGCCCCCCATTGTTCAACTCGTAGTTTCATTCTCTCCTTCCGGGCTTGTCTTGGAAGGGTCTGAGCTAAGGCAATTCAATTCAACTTCTTCAAAGTACAAAAAAGTCCCCGACATCCTTGTTTCGTCGCTTTGGCCATCCATTCTCTGCACTGCTGCGTCTCATGCTCAAAGGACTCAGCCTCATGGAGTTCACGCTGATGCTGAGCATATTGCAGTAGGACGTGGACATGTTCCTCATCATGTTGCCCCCAAAGCATCTGGTAGAGCATGTGAAAGCCCTCGAAGGTGACAGTGGTGTCCGGATGCCAATGCTCAGCAAGATAGCGTTCAAGCTTCTGCACATGTGCCAGGTGCTTGTGCTCTCCTCTTTGCTTATCCAAGTGCTGTTGCAGCCGCACTTCAATTTGTCCCCAAAAGGCCATGCCTCCTTTGCGCCACAACTACGGCTTGCTGGGATCAGAGAGTGGCCTGTGCACATACTGAAGTGTGGTGCCTCTACCGAAACCAGGCGCCTCAAGCTTCTGGAGGACATAGCGCTCAATACGGTGATAAAGGTTCCCAACCTGACGGGTCAGGCCATCGGCGGGGAGGTGCAGCCATTGAACTGGTACTTCAAGCGCTGCAACTGGATGCCATTCTTTGACTGGGTTTTCCAACCTCGGGGCTGGATTGTACCTATGACGCATGGGGCTTGAATGGGACCATCCAGCTTCTCCGGACATGTGTGTCCGCCACCAGGTGATTGGAGACCAGTGCCCAGTCGAGTTCATTGCAAGTTTCCTCCCCAGTGGCCAGAACCTGAACTTGCAAGATTGATCCCATAGTGGTGGTCATAAATTCCGCACAGGCAAAAGGTGAGCAACCCCGACCACAAAAGCGCATTCGTAGGTCCCCTGAAGGCCCTCCCCACACTTGAAATACGCCATGACCATGACAGTGTCCAGGTTGTCAAAGGTCCACATGAACCCATGCCATCCACAACCATCTATGATCTGTTTGTGGACAAAGTGGAAGTGGAGGTGCCGGAAACAGAAGGGGCATGCCACCAAGTGTCCCCTTTTGGCACTTTCAGCTGCTGGCTAGCCAAGTGCGCCGAAACCTCTCGTTGCCATCCACTGCATCATCTTTTGATGGTCATCAGCTGCAAGGTTTCAACCAGAAATATGGGTGTTCGGGGTTTTCCAACAAGCCATAGTCGTATACTGTTTGCCCAAAGTGGCGACGTTGGCAAAGTCAAAAAGTGTACCTTCTTGACATCTTCGTTTGGCTGCAGGTTCCTCCTGGGCTGGCTGGGGTGGTTCGGCTGCCTGTAGTCCCAAAGCCGTGCACTGCACTTTTAAAGCGCTTTCCCAGTGCTCCTTGATAGCCTTCGGCAAGTTGGTATCCTTGATCTTCTTCATCTTCTTTGGTTTCTGTCCTCCCTGAAGTCCCGGTGGCGGTTCAACAAGAGCGTCCTTGTGACGAACTTGATCAGGGAGTGGATTCTGCTGCCAAGGATGCCCACAATCGTTACACACCATCGTTGGCTTTCCAAGTAGCCGGTCCTCCCAGATCCAGCTCTGTCGGCGCTTCATCGGTGATCGGGTAATTGCCCTTGTCTTCCTCACAGTGTTCACCTTCAGCTTCTCCTGCTCAAAGTGCGGAGGCCTATGGCAAGTGTCCACGGAACTGCGCCTGCAAATCTTGGTCGGGCTGCCTGCCTCGAGGATCAAGTGGCCTTGAGCCAGAAGCAAGAATATACATAATATATATATATAAGTATTTTGTTTATACTATATATATACACCTGTATACATATATATATATATATATCGTATATAATGTTTGTCTATTTGTGGGGAGTTCTGCTTTTAGACCTTGAACCTAGACATGACCCCTGTGTTGATAGGAAAGGACCATGTTTGGGGTGGTTGGGAGTACAAGATCGACGCCGAGGTCACTCAGGCTTGAGGTAACGATAGCTTCCAGCGATCAGGGTTTGACCTGGGTGGATGAACTGTCTCACACAAACACCTCATTTTGTGCGATTGGCGTGCCGCGACGCTCGCACTATAGATAAGGTGCCCAGTAGCAGCGCTATAGACGTGGCTGATGGATGCTGATGGAGTGATTTGCGTGGCGAAATCATGATTAGTCCCCCTAGGCGGATCCTGGTTTGGCCTGGACCATGAATCAAAGTCTCAAGTCTCCATATGCCGAAATCTTCGGAGGGGCGAATGAAGCGAAGCAAACGAAGCAAGTGGAAAGCCCTTGGCCCAAGAAACAATGAATTCTAGTCAAGCTGTTCTGCAGTAGTTGATGTAACAATGCGTTTTGCAGGAGGTGACCATTCAGTGCTTCTGCGAAGTGACGGGAGCGCTGTTACTTGCGGATCGAACAAAACTGGACAGTGCGACATTCCACCTTTGGAGGAGGGAATGTGCTACTCCCAAGTTTCTGCAGGACATGATCATTCAGTGCTTCTGCGAAGTGATGGGAGTGCTGTTGCTTGCGGATTCAATGACTATGGGCAATGAAACATTCCACCTTTGGAGAAGGGAGTGTGCTACACGCAAGTTTTTGCAGGAAATGCACATTCAGTGCTTCTGCGAAGTGACGGGAGTGCTGTTGCTTGCGGGTCGAACAGTACTGGACAATGCAACATTCCACCTCCAACCGCCGGCTGTTGCTACGTTTTTGATAGTTGCAAAGACTACATTTTGCAAGTGGGCATTACCTTCAAAAATGATGCAGCTGTGCTTACATGCTGTGATTTGGCCGGACATGAGGTATTGCGCATAAGGGCAAATGAGTCTGACCTCGTGTGGGATACGCAGAAACGCATTGCCCGTGACTTGCAGGTAAACCTCCAAAATCTTCGTTGGGTCTTGCCTTGTTGGCCTCGATCTGCGGGGCATTTCCTTTGGCCAGCCTGGGGGATTTGGGTCGAGCTCAGCGGCCTCAACCGGGAAGAGGCGGTCTCACATGAGATCGACCGGATCCATCCATTTGGTGGGTCGCTGTGGAACAAACAGAGGGAGACACCTGCTCGCCCCAATGGGTACCGGGTAGTTTCTAGTAGACTGGTCTGGCCCTTCCGACCCTTCCAGGGGGTCGGAACGCCTGGGAGTCCCATCCCTGTGAATACACACCCGAATCAACTTGACACGTACGTGCAAGTTGAGGTCTCCACAATCTCCATTCGGTCCCAAACCGAAGATTTCGATAGTCTACACACCTCAGACCTCTTTCCCAAAAGTCATGGGTCATGGGGGTTTCCCAAGGGAGCCATTGATTAGGTAGCTCGGCAGGCTGTTTTTGCATCTTTGGATGTTTATGTTTTCATGTTATTACTATTTGTGTTGATGTCTGCGGGGTTGATGAATAGTCCGGATGTTCTGCCCCTCAACTGTTTCTGAAGCCTCCAGAAGTTGTGTTTCGTTTCGCACTTTAATGTCCATCCGGCATGAGTCAAATACGTTTGCTGTCCATGGCTACATCACTGGAGTCACCTGAGCTTCGAAGGGTCACCAGATTGTTCCATGTGCCACCGATGGCCCCTTTCAGCTTCGAGCTAGATCCAAAAACAACATCGATGGCGAGCCAAGATCAGCCCAGATGGGCCATATTCCCCCAATTTCCTCCCATGTGTCCCTGAAAGAAACATATAACTATATATATATATTATATGTATCTTCCCAACCCTAAGAACTCTTCCCCTCCGTTCGGAGCAAATCCAGGTCCTCCGAGCCCTACCTGGCCCTGGGCCCCGCGGCAGAGAGCACTACGCGCTTCGGCAGCTTAGAAGGCGCTTGGCGCACAGCAGCGCGTGCAGCGCAGCGCTTGGCGGAAGTCGTTGGTGAGATGGACGAGCGCAAGACGGATCGCAGGGTGCAGTTTTTGGATCGCCATTCAGGTGAGGAAACGATCTACTCTGCGGGTTTCATAGTCTGTAGTCAATCTAGTAATCAGCAATCAAGCGATAGCAGGTTTGTGTAGTGGATGGCCATCTAAATCGTCTACGGACCAATTTCTGCCATGTCTATAGGTACAAAAGAACCCACTTAAGAAGTGCAACTTCCACCATTCCCGCACCTGCCAAGACCTATGTAAACGCACTGCTACGGCCGCAGCAAGTACGAATAAGGCCACGTAGTACGGCTCCATGACTGCAATCTGCGGTACTGTCGGTGAAAGACTAGCATTAGCATTGGAATATCACCATCATTTTGATTCTGAGAGTTGTCATTGCCACTGTAAACTGCAAAGCCCATCAAAGCCCTGGACGGCTTCATGATGGCTTAGAAAAGCTTGCAGCCGCCAGAAACAGAGCAGCACATTGCCGCACAGTCCGTTGCGAGGTCTGTTGCGAGGTCTGAAGGCCTGCAACGTCTTAAGAGAGGGTACAGCAGGAAGGGTATGCCGAAACGACTGTGGGCAGTGGATTTCAGAAGGAACCATAAGGAACCCACATGTTTCCGGCCCAAAAAGAATTGACCGTTTAGAAGTTTTCTGGTTTCGACTCCATAAGCACGGCAGTTCCCGCACGGCGAGGCACGTGGCTTCAGATGCTACTCCTTTGGGGAGATCCAGTTGGGAGTCCCGAAGACAGCCAGCTGGTCTAGACCGGAGAAAGACGGTTCGAGACCATCCAATACACCACCCATGATCGCCCAGGTGTCTCAAAACGACATCCCAGACAGACCTTGGAGGTATACCTAGAGGCATCCAAGCCAGACCTTGGAGGTATCCCAGACAGATCTTGGAGGTATCCCAGCCATCGCAGCCAGACCTTGGAGGTTTCCCTTGGTATTTCTCCCTTGCTGAATGGTATAGCGGCATAGCGGTGATGCTTCATCGTGGATGAGAGACCTCAGGGGCTTCATTGCTGATCTCAGCTGCCCCAGTTCAGATCACAAAAAAAAGCAGCCAATGGGTAAAGGAAAGCATGCAAATCCATTGCAGGTTGCTTGCTAGGATAATTTGGGAGAGAGAGAACAGATGGACCCTCTCTCTCTATCTATTGTAACATAATGTCATATATAATATATATATATACATACATAATATGGATGACAGTCTCATTTCAGCTTGGCACATCATCAAGTCAATCAATCTGGCCAACTTGCTCGAATGATGTGTGGAAAAGCACGCTTTGTTCCAAAGAAATTGCACAAATGATAAGGCACAGTCTTGCACATGTTCAAGATGCGATGTGTTGTTATATATATATATAGGTTCGAGTTCCATTCTTTTTTTGCACGTTCATGCGGTTGTTTCAGTAGAACGGAGTCTTCTATTTCTCACGAGTTTTCCTTCGCGTTCTTTGACTTTGCTTAGCTGGCCGGGCTGGGATAGTGCTGAGGTCGGTCCACAGAGCACCAGGAGCGAGCACGGCTCGCCCATCGGCGCGAGCGCAAGAGCGTCGGAGTCGAGTCGCTGCTGGACTGAGTAAAGCGGAGGATGGTGAGGTGAAACAATTCAGGATGAGGGGCGGAGCATCACCCTGCTTTTCATATCTTTTATGACCGATGCATCGTGATGCACCGATGCATCGTATTGTGTTTACAATCGATTCATTGGATGTTTTAGGAAGCAGGAATGGAAATCTCGGGAAGAAAACGTGACAATCAGTTTGGCCCATCATCTCCAATTGACTCGTTGTTTGAGGTCATCGTCAACCTGGCACCACTGTTATGGTGGTGCATCATAGATTATTGTGCTGAATCAGGTCGTTTATCCCAGACACTGACACTCCACGCGTACAATATTCACACATGCGCTTGCCTGCGCTGAACCCTTTTCAACCATGAGGGATACATATATAGGTCTATATGGGTCGCGTTTGGGTCTGGTATGGTCCTTTGATGACGTTTAGATCTGGCCATGACGCACGATGTTTCCCAGCGGCGAGGACTTGGCCCTCACCCGTGGACGTGCTCTGCTTCTTCCGACGCCCAGGCGGTGTCGGTGGAATTACCCGGGCCTTTGGAGGCATGGCTTTGGAAGACATGACGAGGTTCCCTTTTCAGGACATTTACTCTTCACTCCCAGAACGACTTGTCGTATATGGAACGCTTTTTAGCCGCAGCCTGAGCTATCCCCACTATATCCTTCCTACTAGAATCCCGTCCATGATTTGTACCCTCCCCTCTCCCAGGTCGTTTCAAGTGGCTTGACTTGCCGAGTACCCTGGAGATAACCTCTGAGTCCGAGAATTCCCCCGCACAAACACTTCACCCAGGTGGCTTGTTTTTTTGGTTTCTGCTGCGGCTCGGCGCTGCAGGCTCAAGCCAAGTGTTTCGAGCCACCTTGGCTTCAGAGGCGGTCGAGACGCGGGTCGCGGTCGGGTGGCGGTCGAGACGCGGGTCGCCCACCGCAGAAAACCGTGGCGCGCCAGGGGGCGGTTTTGCGACGGCAGTGGTGGGCCGGTGATGGTGTTGCAGGGAGTACATCAAAGCAAGAGTCCCCAAGCCCAGCACGATTTGAACCTGAGCAAGACCACCTCGTAGGTGCAGCTCCAGAGGGGTCAGATGTGCATCTTTTGGGTTGAATTTTGGGTCCTTCTTCTGCATGAGCAGGTTGGACGTGGAACGAAAGCCTTTGGCCCAAGTTGCAAAGTCTACTAAAGTTCTGGAATCTGTGACAATGTGTTCTGCAGGACATTTTCATTCAGTTCTTTTGCGAAGCGATGGGAGTGCGGTTGCTTGCGGATCGAACTCTCATGGACAATGCAACATTCCACCTTTGGAGGAGGGTGTGCGCTACACGCAAGTTTCTGCAGGAGGTGATAATCATTCAGTCAATCCCTCAGTGCTTCTGCGAAGTGATGGGAATGCTGTTGCTTGCGCAGACAACATTGATGGACAATGCGACATTCCACCTTTGGAGGAAGGAGTGTGCTACACCCAAATTTCTGCAGGAGGGGGTCATTCAGTGCTTCTGCGAAGTGATGGGAGCGCTGTTGCTTGTGGCGTGAAACATTATGGACAATGCGACATTCCACCTTTGGAGGAGCGAATGTGCTACACCCAAGTTTCTGCAGGACTTG
>CAXAMN010008447.1:236236-258894 GCA_963970005.1 Durusdinium trenchii
ACCTTTGGAGGAGCGAATGTGCTACACCCAAGTTTCTGCAGGACTTGGTCATTCAGTGCTTCTGCGAAGTGACGGGAGTGCTGTTGCTTGCGGGTGGAATCAATATGGACAATGCGACATTCCACCTTTGGAGGAGGGTGTGTTCTACACCCAAGTTTCTGCAGGATTTCGTCATTCAGTGCTTCTGCGGAGTGACGGGAGTGCCGTTGCTTGCGGAATGAACGAAGAAGGACAATGCGACATTCCACCTTTGGAGCAGGGTACTTGTATGTGCTACACCCAAGTTTCTGCAGGACATGATCATTCAGTGCTTCTGCGAAGTGATGGGAGTGCTGTTGCTTGCGGAAGGAACGATTATGGACAATGCGACGTTCCACCTCCAACCGCCTACTCTTGCTACCTTTGTGATCCTGGTAAAGACTACGTTCTGCAAACAGGTCTTGCCCTCGAAGATGATGCAGTTGTGCTGACATGTTGGGATTTTGCCGGACATGAGGTTTTGCAATTCAGAGGAGAAGCGTCTGACCTGGCCTGGGATACTCACAAGCGCATTGCCCACGACTTGCAGGTTGCCCTTCCAAGTCTTCGGGTAGTTCTGCCTGATGGACAGTTGTTGGCCTCGATCTGCAGGGCAACCCCATTGGCCACGATTGCTGATTTGAGCGCAGGGCAGTGAACCGCACCACCAGTGCATGTCACATTGTCCAAGGGCTTGCATCTGACGGGTGGAGACTCCTCCAGCGGGATGAAGATGAAGGCTACGGATTGAGGATCCAAAGCTACAAAAGAACCATGTTTTTCATGGATGACACCTTGGTCTGCAAAAAACGGCCTTGGCAGTGTCTCTATTGTTCTTTTAGTGTGCTCAAAAGACCTCCCGAAACTTGCTCAACCTGGAAGAAGATCGTGCTTCAAAGCCGAGGAGTTAGTTGCCCAGTCGGAAGCAGTTGGAGAACATGCTTGGCAGCTCAAAAAGCGGGTCGGGTTGGCATCGGAGTGGTGAAAACCATCCCCTAACAACCCTTGAAGACACTAGCTGCAATTATGTAAGTGGCCCAAGACAGGCTCGCTTGTTGCCGCTTGTGAAAACTAGACTGGTTCCAACGAAGACGTATGTTCGACCAAGTATTACAAGCCGGCTGGAGGGGTTTCGGATTTCGGGTTTGGCGCATTTGAAAGGCAAGGTCGCCGGAAAACATCCACTGAAAGGACCCAAGAGAGACCAGCTCTGACCTTATAGGACCTATGACCTATGCGGTCACGAACCTCTGTTGGATGTTCTTGAGCCTCTGGTGACGAAGAAAAATGGGTTTGGAATCCTGCAGCCGTTCCTGCAGGTGACCAGCAGCAGGCTGCAGGCTAGCGTCGACGGGGTTGCACGGCTTCACTTCGCTGACCCGATGGGTTTCTACTTCCCCATAGTCTCGGGACTTGGGGAAGTGAACTTCATTTACAGTAACTATCCACGTTGAAGAAAGTACTATTTTGAGGTTGAGGTACTAATTCTTTCATGTTTTTTTTCCCCTACTGGCTACTGGATGTTTCTGAGTACGCAGTCACAGTCACCTTTCCTTAAGTGGGCAAGGGTCTGGAGCTGCATGAGGTTGACCGATTGAACCAGGAGATAATCAATCCGCATGATGTTGGGCAGGCAAGCGAGAAGCGAGATGCATCCATGTCTTGCCAAACTGTTTGTACACAGTATAGACACGTGACCAGCAGAAACTGCACGGACTTCTGACCCTCACGTCGATTTCAGGTCGTCTGACGACACTCGTGGTCTTCGTGTCGAACCACTTAAAAGCAGGGCGGTTTTACGTCGTGACTCAGTGATGGAGACATCGAACAGAGGTGACTTTGGAAGCAAATCAGCCAGGTTGCTCTACCTGCACATGTGCCCATGTCATTGAGATTGGCCTGGAGTCCCCAGACACCGTCGCTTGGGGTCCGTCGACGACGGGCGCCGTCCGTTCGTCGTGATATGCAATCGATCCGGTCGAACGGCCGGCGTGGCAGGTGGGCCGAACGACCGGCGTGGTGGATCCCATGGGTTGACGAGGATTCCCCCAGCAGTCTCCGCACGCTTCGTCCTTTTGTGGAATGGGGAGAGATGTGAATCCAGCAATCCAGCGGACACACTTTCCGAGCTTGAGTGCGACAGAGTGCTAGACGTGCAAGACGTGCTTGGACCAGTGCCAGCCTGTTCCAGTGGCATTGGACCGTCAGGGTGATGGATAAAACATGATCAAACCAACTTGAGAGTTTTGCCCACCCCATCCCGCCCCCCAACAAGACTCGCTTAGCTCCCCTCCGAAATAGTTGTTCCCCATCCACTTTCATGCCCTTCGGCCAAAGCCCCACTTGAAAACAGAATGTCTCATTTCTCTCGGGTGGATGGAACTCCTTCACGCAGCGGGGCCCGATCGGGCGGGTGGTCCGAGGTTGTGAAGATGGATCCGAAGCTGGCCGTGAGGATCCCCCAGGGGCCATGGGATGGGCGATGGATCTTTCACCCATGGCTCACCGGCTCATGGGTTGCGAGGGTGTTTGTTGGAGAAAAAGCTCCAAGCAATTCGTTTCGTTCCTGTTGCGAACTTGGATTCCTGTACCCCCTAAGCCTAAACCTTGAAGTGGACACATAGAAGCTGGTAGCTGAAAACTGCTTGCACCGAATTGGAATAAAGAGCCCCCCAGCCCCCCTACTGTATGTTATACAGACTTGTCTATATAAAATGAAAAACATTGAAAAGTCAAAGCCTGAAAAGGCATCCATGGCTTCCTTTAGACTGAGACCATTCAGACACATCATGATGTTTTTAACCGGATGGAGTCTGCCACGAACCCCAGGGCCGGTCCTGCCGGGAGGTCAACCAACAGCGTTTGGGAGGTCCAGGATGGTGCAGGTCCCCATACCCAAATGAGTTCTTTTCCGGTGAACGCCCCATCCAAAGGCCCCAATTCTTGGGGCCATCTGTCTCTTTTTGGCGTGGCACCCAAGTCAGTGAGGGTGCAAATGGAAAACGTGGGGTGGGTCTCATGCTCCGAGGCCAAGACTCCTCGACCGCCCATGAGTGTGAGCCCGGCTGGTTGGGAGCGGTTGAAGGGGGTCGACCCCCTGGTCGGTGAACAGGGCGGTGGGCAGAGATCCTGGTGGGCAGAAACCAGGGATCGGGTAACATCTGACATCACATGACCCAGAAGTCCAACCCATGATCTCTGACCAGGGGGAAGAGAGAAATTGCTTCGCCCAACAAGATCCCGGTCGTTAATGAGATCTCTCCTGCTGTGGTGAATTGCCATCCACCTCATCACTCACCCTTTCTTCGCAGTTTTTGCTGCTGCAGCCAGGAACCCTTGGCTGTGCTGGCGGGGGACTCCAGATGACTTGCAAAGACTTGGGAGGGGGTACCTCAGGGACACTTAGTTTCAAGCATGGTCCCGCTCCGCATGCCTTTTGTAAGAATATATAATATCAAATATGATGTATACATACACATTTTTTTATTGCTCTTAGTGCAAACAGTTGTTTCTATGCATCCAAAGCACAGTCCAATGGACTCTTGGAAGGTGATGTTCCATGAGGTTCCTGTGCGAGAAACTATGCTACAGGTATCCGGCAACTTTCCGGAGTATACAGTATGTAGATAGAATTTGGGACCATCCGTGCAACAGGTTCTTGAGATGCTGATTTGTTTTGGGTAGCCAGTGACTTCATAAGCCATTGTTTGCCAAGATTCCACCCAACTCTCAACTTCCTTTACACCGGCCAAAACTATTTAGCTTGGCTTGTCCCAAGTTCGCAGAAACCGAAACTTCTTGACACTTCTTGACTTCCGACTTCTCAGTTCGATCGCGTATTCTCGATATCCATTCCATATGTTAGATCTTCCGTCCTATCTTACCCCTCAAGACTTGACCATTTAACTCCCCCTTTTGCTGCGGGTCACACCGTCCTGCCTTCCGTCGGTCGGTCCGCCCGCAGCTCTCCGACGACGGCGAGACCTTGCAACCCAACTGGGAGATTTGGGCGAGGCCACCGTGGGGCCCGTGAAGGAGGAAAGCACGGGAGCGTGGTCGACAGTGTTGAGCGTTGATCAGGCCCGTTCGGCCAGTCAAGGCCCAAGCCGTATTTCGTTTTCGGGGAACCCTGGAGAAGTAGAACATGTGTTGGACAAGAAGCTGGCAAAAAAAACAGTTCCTGCCTGGTGTTTGCTATGTAGTTCTTCGGATTTCAAGCATTCGCATGCCTTTGCAAGCCGACCTTGAATGTTCAGTAATTATCGGTTTCACAAATTGCTTCAATACAACGATCTTGTCAAAGAGAGAAAGCAACGCCAAGTGATTTGAGAACCGACTCCTTGGGGGCCTCGAAAGCTTGTTTTTTGATTTCCGTGGTGTGCAAGATTATCTTTCCTGGTTTGGTGGGCAGCAAATACAGACCTTTTTCGATGTTCTAGAAGTGACCCAAGATTGATCCATGATTGTTTGTGCCGATGCTTTTCCGCTTTTCTCACTTTTCTCCCTGGAAATCTTTTGGTGAATACTTCCAGGAACCTCGGAGATCAAGGGGTGTATTCCTCACTGCAGCTGCATGACTTCTGCATGTTCCGCAGCATTCCACAGCTGGCAGGAACAATCCTGATGGTCAACCAGCACGCTGGACCAGCATACCTCAGGAGTGGGGAATGGGAACTCAGAATCCCCGCTTCTGCTGGGTCTTCGAAGACCCAAACCCAGTGATGGTGGAGGCATAGAGATCTTCCAGGAGAGCCATAGAGAGACCATCAGGGCGGCTTTTTTTTGCCTCTTACGATGGGTACGGACGGTGAAGTATCAGATCTGGGATGGACAGATCTCCCAATTCTGCAAGCTCTGCGTTTGCTCATCGACTGCCTTGGAACACCACTCTGAAGTGGAACTTTGGTCCCTGAACGTCACTTGCAAAGGTTGAGACTCAGGCAAACGTCGCACGCAGACCCCCGGACCAAGGTTGCATATTGGGGATGGACATGGGTCAATGCAAGTTCTGTGGTGGCTATGGTTCAAAAATCCCGTGCCTCTCAGCACATGGCTCTAGGTTCTCGTACATTTTCTCACATGATCCGTGGTCGGTTCAGGAGCTGCAGCAGTGCATCGAAGCTGCATGGTTGGAGGGGCATCCCAAGGCTGCCCTCTCCGGCAAAGAGCATCATGTCTTTGTGCACAAGATACGTTTGAGTGGAAATTGAAAAGGGAGACCCCCCTCAAGGCTCCTGGGCAGAGGACATTTAAATTCAAGTGGTTGGAGGGTCTCACTACTACACCCTGTTCAAACAAGACCGATGTACATGGAGGTGACACAAAGCCACATGATTACTCGCTCAAGAGTACCCCTTTATCGCACAACTTCTACTATACTCTTGCTTGATGATCTGAACTATACTGTTGATAGACAGATTCTTCACCAGCTGAACATCTAAGATGTTAATGCATAGTTTTCATCAAATCTTCGGAACTATGATGGGCCCTGCATGATGGGGATCTTTGGCCCTGCTCCCAGCGGATCGACCTGGCTTTCAGGTGGCACTTCAGCTGCCCCATGCCACGGAAGGCCCGCACGTTCGAATGCGCGGCGCACGGACGTGTGGGAAAGACCCCCTGATGGCTGGTTGAAAGTGATGAGTTTTGCCACCAAGTATATTTGCATGACCATACTAGTATACTACGTAATTTGTATTTGTATTATTTATCTATTACATGACTATAGATTACAACATATAAGTATACTTAATGTGGTTTGGCATGGACCATGAGAATCTGATACAATGTGTTCATTTGCCATTTGAAATGATCTCGGGCAAGCCTAGGCAAGCCCAGGAAGAAGCAGATTCACGGCCTCTGGTCCAAGATAAAAATTATTGTCAAGTTGATCTGCTTTATTATGTAACACTGCGTTCTGCAGGAGATCGTCATTCAGTGCTTCTGCGAAGTGATGGGAGTGCTGTTGCTTGCGGGTCGAACAGTACTGGACAATGCAACATTCCACCTCCAACCGCCGGCTGTTGCTACGTTTTTGATTGTTGCAAAGACTACATTTTGCGAGTGGGCATTACCTTCAAAAATGATGCAGCTGTGCTTACATGCTGTGATTTGGCCGGACATGAGTTATTGCGCATAAGGGCAAATGAGTCTGACCTCGTGTGGGATACGCACAAACGCATTGCCCGTGACTTGCAGGTTAACCGGTTAACCTCCAAAATCTTCGTTGGGTCTTGCCTGGTGGACAGTTGTTGGCCTCGATCTGCAGAGCAAATCCATTGGCCAGCATCGCGCATTTGGATTGGCTGGTGAAGCTCAGTGAACCTGGCAGGCGCCTCACAGTGTTCGAGCTTCAAGAACCAATTGAGTGGCGAAATGCCTCCACGCAGTCTGCAAACCGTCTGATTCACCCTGGAGGACGATGATGATATGATCATCGACTCTTGATAGACTTACCCCGAACCCCACCCCCTCCATGGAGCCGGGTTTTCCAAGCAAACTAAGGACGTGTTCGGGCCGAGGTCGCCGAGGCCTGGGGCCGTCGTCGCCAGGTCGCATGGCCGCTGGCAGCTACGAGCTGACCTTTGGAGACGAACGGCAGACGCAGAGCACGGCAGGGGTGACCCGGTCCGAGCGCGGATGAGCGCGAGAGCGGGTGTTAAAGGCCCCGGTCCTCCACAGCCATCGAAGCATCATCAACCCTTCTCCCAACCCATCTCCATCCCAGCATCTCCGTAAAAAACCACCAAAACCGACCAGTGGGAGTCATATGTTGCACATGGATTTGACCATCGATCTCCGGATTGGCATGGAAATCACCATTCACCTGTCAGTCCGAGGTGAAGAAATTGGGCCCCAACGGCTGGACGGCGAAGGCGGGTGAAGAATTGGGTCGACCGATCCACCCGGTTTGGGGTCGCCGGTCGTCGGTGGAGGCGTTGGGGGTCGTCCGTTCGGTTCGGGGTCGACCGATCCGTAGATCTGGGGGCTGACAATGAAGGTCAACGCGGAAAAAAAGGTCCCAAAATGATCCTAAAATGTCAAGAAACAGTTGGTCTGAGAGTCATTTTCCCAGGGGTGTCATGAAGAGATATGAAGAGAATATTCGAGAATCAACGTGTGCGTCCTGGCTTCTGAAGCAGTCCAGCTGGTGGGACCTGTAGGTGCATGGAGTCGCCCTGTCATTATCATCATAATAAAACATAATCTACTTGCATGGTTCGTGGTTATTTCATGTTTGAGGTTTCTTGGGGAGTTTGTTCGAACAGAACTATGGTTGATCATGGTTGATCCTGACTCCCTCACTGGTGATGGTCTTCTCAGGCTGTCCAGGGTGATAGGTTCTTTACTTTAGTCATTGTGCTGGAGGCTGGGAGGTGCAACGGTGGATGCAAAACTGAACCATGCAAGTAGATTTCATGTGTTGTGAAGTTGTTTCTTTAGATGAGATGAAGAATGTGACTTCATGCTTCTTTGAATCTACAGTATTCAGATCTATTCAGCAACTTCAGCAGATGGGCTTGCCCCCTTTTTCCTTTCAAAGCCACTCTCTCAGTCAGTTGCCAACTCGTTGTTTGGATGCAAACCTCGACCTTCGAATCGCTCCGGATCCGACCGGATCGACTGGCGAGGCTCGTCGCAGCGTCCTGACCAGCGAAGAGGATTCCACCGCGGCCACCGCAGCTTGGCAGGATGAGAGATGGCGAAAGGGTGCTTCCCTGTTCAATGGATTCTTTATTTTTCCCAAAAGGTGGGTGCAAACCCCATCTTCCCCAAACAGATCGCCGAAAAAACGAAACAGAAAGGTCAAAAAGGAACGGCACGAAGCGGTCCCTTACCACCATCCCAAGCTAGACCATCCATGTATGGAATAATTACAGTTACTGTAGATACAATTTACCGTTTACCCATCTTTACCCCATTTATGCTTTATATATATATTAATTTATGAATATTTATGACTGAATGTCTTTAAGTAATTTCAGTCCCATGGATGGTCTGGACGTGGGGCGCCTCTCTCGCCGCGTCTGGAGGATAGAAGTGGGTCGTTCTTTTGGTGAGTTTGGGCGTAAGTCAAGACAGGTCAAAAAATGTTTTGGGACAGTTTTTGGAACCGTTTTGGCTGCTCTTATGAGGCTTTCCCCATTTTTCACTTATGGGAGTGAGTGTGAGAGTTGAGCGCGTGAGTCTTGGCCTTTAGTGACCCAATGTGAACCCCAAACCACTGAACAATACTGTAAAAGTAGCCATACCTCTTTTGCAAATAAGTTCATAGCTTTGTGAAAGCAACCATCATCAACATCCCACGTCGCGTGGTCCCCGGTGTGTTCGCTTCGTTGAGCTCGATGACGTGTCTCTTGTTGAAAGGGATGCAGCAGGTTTCAGTGCTTACTATTAAGAAGAACCTGCTTGGGGGACCAGGTGAACATGACACATCTTTTCAGGACAAGTTCAGTTTGTCCCATATTATAGAGAGATTATATAGGCTATAGGAGTATATAGAGCAAGAGAGAGAAAGAGAGAGCGAACAAACACAATACACAGAGAAAAATGCAAGAGAGAGATATTAGATTATTATATAGATGTAGGTGTATATATAATATGTAGATATATTCATTGATATGATATGATATGATATGATATCATACATTCATTCATTCATTTATTAATTTACTTATGTATTCATAGATAGATAGATAGATAGGTAGATAGGTAGACAGATCTATTTGCATATGTTGTGCCTGTTGGTGTTTTGGCTTTCCATCTTTTCCTTTGAAAGCACTTGTCCAAGACCACTCCCTCCGTACTAGAAACTAGAAATGGAGGCCTCCAGTGACGAGATGTGCGTGATTTGCATGGAGAGGCGACGCACCCAGTATCTTGGCTAATGGGATTCAGGCTCTTGGCTAATGGGTTTCAGTAGCGTTTGGTCTCTCCTTTGTCTCTTCCAATCGAGTCGTTCACGTCGATTGGACGATGGGATGATGGGATCTACGGATGTGGCGTTTCTTGCAACTCATCTGGGATGTGGCGTTTTTTCGATTTTGCACAGGAGAAACCGAATCAGCAGTGGATTTTTCATGGAAGAAAGTACAACACTGCTTTTCCAGCGGGCGTTTGAGTTCTTTCGCTTTAAGAACTGGCATCTTCTGTCGTGTTTCCGTGCCGAGTTCCTTTTGACGAGCGCAAAAGAGTTTGGATGCCCATGTATAGAACACCAATTCGAAAGAAATGGTTGGTTGGGAGGGCTCGAAGCTATCATGCCAATCCATCGGAGTCTCAACCCATTTTAACCCCATGAACAACACCTGAATTCTTTGTCGCACCAGCCCAGCAAAGCAGCGAACCAGGATGTCCTTCCCGTGCTTCCCCCCCAGGAACTAAGTCAAATGTGGATGCTGTGGTGTCGGTGCTTTCATCTCCAGTGACGTACTTTCAAGGGGGAGGTCACCAGAGGCAGCGAGAGGCAGCGACGGGGATGTTCGCTGAAGTTGTTCCACGAAACGTCCGGGCTTCGCGGTATGATGTCGTCTCCAGCGGCACGTCCGATCCCCAGTGCCTTCATGCATGCGGATGGTGGTCATTTGGCGGTCTGCGTGGATTGTGCAGAGGCGGCTGCGCCGGGAGGAAAGGATGGACCATTTATGGTGGACATTCATGGACATTCATGGTGGCTAATCCTACGATTTGTGAGCCTTGCGGTTTGAGGAAACCGAAGAGGAACATCAGTGACCATGTTTCTAGTGGCGCCCTACAACCTGCAAACATTGTTATGTACAAAATATCATTATATGTATGTATATATATATATATGATCTCTATACTGTATATGCCAGTTACACTGTTATTATAGGGTGTGCTATTTTGAGAGAACGAGCAGGAAGGACAGTGTGGCCATGTATGGATCCATCAGAATCCTGTCCTGACCATGCCTCTCGACCTCCGGGGTCGATGTTCCAACCATGATGCCCCTGGTGTTCGATCTCCCCAGAGGTCGAACTGAGGAAAAACTCAAACCCAAAGAGATCGAACACCAGGCCGATGTTCGCCACACCTTCGTTCCAGGCCTATCGTGCGGAGGCAGCTGTGCCGGGCGGCTCCCGTGCCGTCCGGGAGGCTCAGAGGGAGGGGTGGCTCCCAGGCCTGAGATGGGTGAGCTTCAGCGTCCATGCGGAGATTGATGCACCGAGTCGGTTTCATTGGCTGAAGCCGGTTTTCGACACTCAGCCAGAACACATTCTGGTTCTTCCTCAGGTCGGTCCAGGTCACATTACAGTTGAGCAAGGGGTCACTTTGGGGAAGTGGGTGAGAGGGGTTGGCTCTGGTGCACCGTGTAGCAGGTCATAGGTGCCCTGGGGATCAATCAAATGTTCCATCTTGTTTTTTTGGGTCCCTCGTTGGGATGATTCCGGGTTGTATTTCGTGATGAGACCAACGACCTTTCCTTTGTGAGCAGACGATCTGCCTTCGCCCGAAGCCCGAAGCCCGATGTAGTCGAACTTCGATCCGGAGCCAAGGAAGTCGTTTGCAACAGTACTTTTGTGTCTGCTGAAGTTGTTCTGCTGGGCTTGTTTTGCTGAGTTGGATGTCGGTCCACGAAAAAACCGAGAATGACCCTTGCTTGTCGGGGTGGACGTTTGAAGCGAACGCTGTCAGCGGCCCCATAACGCTCAGCGGACTTCAGAAAAGAAGGCTTGAAGGACCGAGCTGTGAATGAAAGATGCCAAGTTCATCTCCAACTCACAAATGGCCTAGCATGTCGTAGCATGTCAGACTCAAAGATGGGTTGTGGGGTTATGGCACCCCATACCGTAGTTCACACAGCCAAAGCAGCTTGTGCTATAAAATATTTGGAACACATTTGGCTTGGGAATTGGTCCATATGCCATGTGAAATGACCTCGGGCGAACCCTGGTAAACAACCAACGAAAAGCTTTTGGCCCAAGATGCAATTTCTACTCAAGTTGTTCTCCGTTTTGTGACAATGTGTTCAGCAGGATATTATCATTCAGTCCTTCTCCAAAGTGACGGGAATGCTATTGCTTGCGGATCGAACGCAGATGGACAATGCAACATTCCACCTTTGGAGGAGGGAACGTGCTACGCGCAAGTTTCGGCGGGATTTGCTCATACAGTGCTTCTCCGATGTGATGGGTGTGCTGTTGCTTGCGGAAAGAAACATATAGGACAATGCGACATTCCACCTTTGGAGGAGGGAGTGTGCTACACAAAAGTTTCTGCAGGATACAATCATTCAGTGCTTCTGCAAAGTGATGGGAGTGCTGTTGCTTGCGGATCGAACTCTTTAGGACAATGCAACATTCCACCTTTGGAGGAGGGAATGTCCTACACCCAAGTTTCTGCAGGAGGTGGTCATTCAGTGCTTCTGCGAAGTGATGGGAGCTCTGTTGCTTGCGGAGAAAACTCTCGTGGACAATGCGACATTCCACCTTTGGAGGAGGGAGTGGCCTACACGCAAGTTTCTGCAGGAGGATATCATTCAGTGCTTCTGCGAAGTGATGGGAGTGCTGTTGCTTGCGGATTCAATGACCATGGGCAATGCAAAATTCCACCTTTGGAGAAGGGAGTGTGCTACACGCAAGTTTCTGCAGGACATGCTCATTCAGTGCTTCTGCGAAGTGATGGGAGTGCTGTTGCTTGCGGAACGAACGATGTTGGACAATGCGACATTCAACCTTTGGAGGAGGGTGTGTGCTACACCCAAGTTTCTGCAGGCCATGTTCATTCAGTGCTTCTGCAAAGTGATGGGAGTGGAGTTGCTTTCGGAGATAATCGTTTTGGAACATGCTCGTTTCCATCCGTTGAAACCACCGGCTGTTGCTACCTTGTTGATTGTGGCAAAGACTACATTCTTCAAGTGGGCGTTGCCTTCAAAGATGATGCAGCGGTGCTGACATGCTGTGATTTGGCCGGGCAGGAGGTATTGCGTGTGAGGGCAAGTGAGTCTGACCTGGCCTGGGATACGCACAAACGCATTGCGAGCGACTTGCAGGTTGGCCTTCCAAATCTTCGTTTGGTCTTGCCTGACGGACGGTTGTTGGCCTCAATTTGCAGGACAAATCCGTTGGCCACCATTGCGGATTTGGGTTGACACTGCTTCAAGAACCCACGGGATCACTCCCAAATTGCGCGAATTGAGTGACGAAAGTCTCCGGGTTGACTTCAGAACCGAGAAGTGTCCCGAGAAGTTGGGCGAGACGTAGATGCTTCGCAGCGGTGTTTCTTCGCTCGCTCGCTGGAGCGGAATGGCCTATGGCCTCGCCGCTGCGAGCGGTCACGGCGACCGAGTCTCCATGGCAAATACGTCGACGAACCCACGAAGATGTGATGGACCCCGAAGAAGTTTCTCCGAAACGGTTTTCGGATTAGGGAACGGAACCGAAGGAGCTCAGCTTTGTCTAGGTTTTGGCCCCCACTGTCACACCCAGGTCGTACACCAGAATATGATCTACCTATGGGTAATTCAGTCTCAAAATCCACTACATTTACATGTTAAAGTTAAAGGCATCACACAATTCGAGAAGGGCCATATGGACAGGACCACATGGACCACATGGACCACTTGGATGAAAACAGTAGGGACCACTTTCGCTTCCGTGGTTTTGACGCGGTGCCCGACGAAGACGAGGTAGAAACGACTGCCTGAGGTCCGCAACTGCCCCATGTGTCGGCAGCCCTTCGAGCGCCTGCAACGCATCTACCAATGAGCGCTGTTTGGCCTGTAAATGCGGAAGAGACACTGTGGAGATTGAATGAGATAGAGTGCCAGACGACTCATCCACGTCGAGAATCAAAGTTAGTGCAGGAATTTTGCGAAAGAGACTGAGTCACTGAGCCCTTTGGTTTTATCATTTGATTCCATTGGTCGTTTTTTGTTCACAGAAAAGTAAACTTCCGATGAGATGAGGTTCGATGGTCTAAAGAGACCAGGGCACACCCCAAAATTCAAGCAGTCAACGAGCCACTGCTTTGAGAAAGCACCAAATTCTGCGCTCATGCGCAGCTGGAATTCTGCTTCAGTGATGCTCTGTAGGCGTTCTATTTCGTTGTACTCAGTGGAACAGTGGAACATAGTGGAACTGGAACCATTGAAACTTCCTGAAATATTCAAATCTGAAAGATAGAAGAGGCTCCAGGACCGCACCGGACGCCATCGGACGCCCAACCAAGACCGGGCGACGTGCAAAGCGGATGTGGTGGAGGATTTCTGCGTCTGGGTTGTGGATCAAACTCTTACACTTGCAGCTAAACGTGATTCCTTTTTTAGTAAAGCGCTTCAACTACGAGCGAAGCGGATTGCAGTTGGCTTTCGATGTGCCATGCAGGACCTGATTCATGGATCATCATGGTTCCCCTTCGGTCCGATTCCAATGAACTACCCTCAGATGCTTCAGGGATTTCATGGTCATCGATGGACAAACACACCAACTTGAGCCAATGACTGAAGCAGCCGTAGGCCCAGTCCGAGGCTTTGCAGCTTCGCATCCACCACCGACAGCAGAGCTAGCGACCTGGTGCTGGTGAAGGAACTTTAAGACTTGAACTCTAAAATTGAGATCCTGAAGGTGATAAAACCACTTCAAGGTAGATCTTTTTGATACTATCTTAATGAAAGCAACTACTTGGACATATTTGATTGCAGTGGTGGTTACCAGACTTGTGAGATCTCAACTTCTCGAAGATCGACTTGTTCTTCAGTTCGTGACTGAATTGCACCCCCATCCGGTTGGTTTGACGTATAGCTGGTCACTGGATGGGACTCCTGAAGAAGCGGGATGGGGTCGAACATCAGTGGAACATCTAGTGGGTTGGTTAGCGGCCAAGACTTAGAGAACTATTAAGAACAAAGGGATGTACAGGAGCCATGTACTTGGAGCTTCTCAGGGAATTTTCTGAGAGAGTGGGATTTCGACCATACCTGATCTTCCAACTGTATGTGCAACATGTTTGCCTTTTGGTGGGAGTTAGAGATGATGAGGTAGACATTGTGCACAGATGGAAGATCCAAATATCTCTACCTTTTGGTTGTCCTCAGTTGTCCTCCCATCCCGGAGTGCAGTCCAACAGTCAAAAGGAATCTTTAGCTCCAGCAGAGGCTGCGATAGACTATCAGATCGACCTTCGGATATGGCACGGCTTCGAAACCGATGCCTACCCTGCAAAAGTGCCTCACACCATGCCTCTCTCTTCATGGCTGGTTCTTGGAGCCTCATTTGACCGGGTTTTTCGCACGTGTTCTCCTCGTCGCAGTGTCGTCAGCAAGAAAAAACCCATCGAAGCAACGGACTGGGGAACCGTCCCACAGGGCCAATGCTTTGTCCTGGGACTTGACATGATCGGCCGGTCCCCCGCGGTCTCACCTCGTGTGACGATGCGCATCTCGGTCGTTTTGGACGCAAAAGAAGGGGGGGCCACTGTCGCAGGCGATGCTCCCGCGAGCAATGCGGGCACAAGAGAACAGGAAGAGACGATGTAAGATGATGTCAGACAAAGTAGTATTCAATAGCCTTTCTACCTTGACAGCCCAAGGGTACAATAAGAGCCACAGGGCCTTAGCTAGCCGTTGGCCCCAGGTGCGGTTTTCCTTAAATCTGGCAAAACTTCTGCCATGGAGGCCCAACCAATTCATCACAAGGCAAATCCATAGCAACGACAATCAAGACAATCCTACCCACCTAACCGCAAATTGCTTTGTGGGATTCACAACAAGACTGTCATTTTACTGTTTTTTCGTAGTCAGCTCTTTCTGTCATCGCACATGAGAAACCACAACGTCTCACGCAGCGTATCCTCTGAGCTTTTGGCTCAAGAGAATGACACACGTTGTCCATGGATCATTTCAGGTGACTAGCCAGGTCAGTCAGACTGAGGGTCTGGTCACAGGATTTGTTTGACATCGATATTTGATATGATCCAAGAAGCTTGAAGTTCATAGGCTGTGGTCTTCTTTTTAGAGGAGCTTCTCAGCTATTGGTAAGATTTCACGCACATCGAGACGTTCCCAGGCAGAAGATCAGCTGGCAGTCGCTCGCACAAAAAAATACCTAAATAGTGACTTTTACCCGCTACCGCCACGCATGGCTGAGCTCAATTTGGAGGCCTCAGCAGATTCCAGTTGGCAATTCATTTCCAAAGAATCCAGATTTAAAGAGCAGTTTATTGTAGCCTATCTATGACCATCCATGACCCAAATGATCCCAAATGTACAATCAGCCATTCTAAAGCTACTGCATCCTGTTTTAGAAGCTTACTTAGACTTAGTCTTTAGCACTTTCTCTTGTCGAAGAACCGGCCTTTTGAGGAAGGCGGATGATTGGACCTGAAAGACCCGGGGACTCGCCACGAGGTCTTGCAAAAGCGGTACAAATGGACTACGCCGACGAGCCCCTCTGTCATGGACGCCATCAAAAGCGTGAGGATTTGTTGGCAATCGTCACCCAGTTCACCTTGAGTTTGTATATTAAAAAGGGGGTGGTGATCACCCTAAAAGCAGGGTGGGAGGGGGGCGGTTTCAAGAACATCAGACTCATAAGTTGATGTTTTTGACGAGACACTAGACAGGTGGGTTTTTGCGTGAGTTTGGAACCAAACCGTCCATTTCGACAGTTTTTTGCTTCTGTCGAAACGACAGAGTGGTGCGTGCAACGAAAGCCAATTAAACTTGCCAGGCCAAAAGGCACAAACAGGTGCTTCTTGGGGCATCAGGGCACCCTTGCATACTAAATTCCATCCCTTTGAAGCTCCTGGCTCAACTATGCTCAACTAGTAATTTGATGTAATTTGTCTATGACACAAGAACTATACATATATGGACTAATTAGATGACTATAGAGTTCATTTTGTAATTGTCCAACTCTGGCTGACCAGCTTGCTGAACGAGGGCAGTGCCCTTGGCCAAGGCGAGCCAACGGTGCAAGCGCTCAAGGACAGCACAAGCGAAGCGCAGAGCCGCGCGCAGCGCGGCCTCGGAGTACCGTCTTTCGGAGACGAACGTGGGGAGCACTCCAATGGAGGCAGTAGTGCGGTACCTGCGCGGTACCTGGCAGTAATACGCCAATGTATTCCAGGTGATGTCTTCCTTCAAAATACTGGAGTAGAGAAGCTGGTGGTGTGAACGAGACAAATCGAATCCAGTGGGAAAAGCTCCGGGGGCAATTTGGGCCAATCGTGTTAACCAAAGATCCAAAGTTGACATCGCTTTTAGGTAGCATGGACAAAATCTTAAAATATCTTGAAACGCTGAAACACATTCGGGAACCTTTAAGCTGATGGAACCGGTTTTGATTTTTCATGTGCCAACAGCACCAAACGGGGTTGGCCCTGGCCCTGGTGATCCCTGCTAAAGATGGAATGTTACACCTGGCACATCTCCAAAGTGTGAGAACCTAACAAACAGCTCAGTGAAATGGTGGATGTTGCTCATTGGAAGATCGAAGAGGACTCCCTAGCCCAACAGTTGCGAACAGCTAGATTTGAGAACTTGTAAATTCCTGACTGCTTTGAGAAGACTTCTTAGTAACTAGAAGCTCCGACCGAAGTGGAGGCCTTCGCTACGACCCAACACCGTCGGTGGCTCGCCCGGTGCCGTTTCGCCCGAAGCGACGCCAGGACCACATCGGTGAACGAAGCAAAGGCGCCCGGTGAACGCGTGGTTTTTGAACGAATGGATCGTTTGGAGGAGAGTTGAATGCCTAGAAGGATCGCGTTAGAAGGATCATGAATCATCAGGCGCCTGGAAGAAGGGGTCACCCGGGGTCACCTGTTTGGAGGACCCCCCACGCGGGACATGTTTTTCATGCAGAATCTTGATGAATCACACCTGCATAATTATACAATATTCGATTATAATATTAATATCGGTTTTACAATCCAAATGGGTTGGATTTTATGATTATTGATTCAAGAGCTTGCATACTAGCTTGCATAAGGTCTTCATAGGGCATCCCTTTGGAAGCGCGATCTTCGTTTGGTTCCGGTTTCGGAGGGTGTCGGGACACCGATGCTTCGCCGTCACACACATCAGCACCGACCAGGTGGTTTTCGTTAGTTGAAACGTGTTGAATCCACACACGGCATTAGCACCTTGCATGGTTTGTTACTCTGCTACTTCCGTAACTTCCGTATGACTTCTTTTCCTCACCACCTAGAATCAATTCACCATACCGATAGCACACACCGAGTGCGCCTTCCAAAGAACACGTGCCACCCACCCTTCCTTTGATCGAGTTTGCATGAGATGTGGCAAGTCGGCCGGACTGCCGGACGGAGGGATTCCCAGAAGGGTGCAACTATGTGACTCCTGAACTTTTTTCTAGAACATCCAAGTCCAGCATACTTAGTAGAAGGAGCATGAAGGAGCACAAGGGAAGATAGATGAAGCAGGATCAACCTGCATGCACCATGCATGAACCTACATTTTTGACTTGGACACCTTTCAACTGTTTGTGAGGACAAGTTGATAGACATCTCGCCAGAATCGCCAGGTGATTCGCAGTTGCACTCCTATCACCAGAAGTTGCGATTTAGATCTGAGGCCAAGGCACCGGCCACTGAGTGGCTCAGTCGATGATGGGCACACCTACTAGGGGCTGATGCATCGGATGCAGGACAGACGTGACAGTGGTGCATGATGTGAACTGTAGGGTGAATGTTAATATATAAACACATACATACACTGTAATTTATTTGAGAAGAAAAAACGACAACTTTTGCAGACATTTGCTGAGTCTATTAGCATGTACGTGCTTGGTTTCTTCCAGGGAGGGGGGCCGATCCATTGGGGTTGTTTCTCAGCCTGGCTGCCGTTTCCTGGCGTTTCCTTCGGAAGCCAGGGCTTCCATGTGGTCACCACGGACGAAGAAAAGCACATTATGAGTGCCCAAATGAGCCCATGATTCCCCCTTCACTGATGTTGTCAACAGCCGATCTTGGAGCCGGCAAAGAAGCAAAACAAAGCATAAGTTTTTTTTCTGGCCGTGTGGGGTCAGTAAAACGCAAGCTCTGAATGTCCGGGGGCTTGTTGTTGTTGTTGTTGTTGTTGTTGTTGTTGTTGTTGTTGTTGTTGTTGTTGTTGTTTGTCTTTACACACTGCTAAGTAAGTGTTTTGATCCTAAGTGTTCAAGCTGTCAATTGGCCAAAGCGGGCAGAAGTTAGTGGAAAAGATATCGCAGCTTCCTGGATGATGTTCAAGCTTCTGTCAAGATTTGGAGTAATATGGAGCAATATTTGCAAACGTGAAAAAGAAAACAAGACCTGCCACAATTTTTGAGAGGCCAGGTGTCAAGAAGGCTTGAGGCACTGCAGTGGAACACAGTGTTGCACTCCAGGTTTATTTGGTCCACGTTCCCAGGCCCTGGAGAACGATGACCTGGTACCGGTGGCTCCTGCCATCGTGCAGGTGCCTGCTCCACACGAACTGACGGGAACCGACGTGGTGAACAGCGCAGGCTCCCGACATGACCGGACCACCCCCGAACTGGTCGCATTCGTTGAACTGGGCCCGGCTCGGCTCGCTGGAACATCCGCCCCGCCTGGTTGCAGCTAGGCGTGGTGACAGAGCCCCTGGGATTGTGGGGTATTGGTGGGCCTTTTCAAAGATCAGAGCCAGACAGCCAGGCTGGGAGGATTTGCTTCCATGTTCCTTTCACTGGTAGGTCGGTCCGTAGGGTCGCCCCATTAAGGAACTCTATCACAATCTATATTATCACCTGAGCCTATTATATATCACTATTAACCATATTATCCCTATTAATCCTATACATGAGCCGTTTAGAGCCATTGAACTAAGTCGCTCACTCCAGAGCTGGCTCTGGAAAAGATGCTCTCGATTCTCCCCTCGCCAAATGACCAGTGTGGTCCGATGTGGGTGTGTGATTAATAGGGAGACCTCCCAGTTCGACCCCCTAAAAGAAGGAAAACATATACACCACGCAGTCTGTCTCCATTGGGCCAGGGTGTCTGTTAATACACACCCTATGTGTGCTCTGAATATTCCGATGTGAACGATGTGAAGCACCCAACCCTCTGCCGACTGATTCTGCCTGCCAGGTGCTCGGCCCAGGGAGCGTCGTTCACATGTTCGGTCTGTTCTGTCAGGGCCCCGGTAATGGGAGCCAAATCGGGAACCGAATCGGGAAAACCACAGCGGGAACCGCAGGAAAACCGGTTTTCAAGGGATCTTGGGACTGCTCTCATGGTGTGGCAGGGCTGGGGCTGGGTTCCACTGTGTTCCTTGGTGCTTGGTTTGAGGTGAAGACCGCAAAGCAGAACGGGCCAACGAAGTTGAGTGGGAGGTGAAATCAGCTCACATTTTGTTGCTCTCCTTGTTGGCCATATGTGGAAAGGGAGAGCTGCTAAGGATGATACATCGATACCAATTATCCAAGCAACCTCCAAGTTATTCAGTCTTCAAAACTATCAATCCCATCAATACCGACCGATTCGACTAGGTCTTGCTGTTTGTTGGCCTAGGAGTCTATTTTTTAACAACCTTTTTAGAACCCCTTGGCGCCCTTGGTGTTAGTATCCTAATCTAACCTAGCTTGGGGACGATCCTACTTCCAAGCTCTGAATCATTCACTGAGCACCGACAGCATTTAATGTGTGTGTGAAGCTCCAGTAGCAGGAGCCGTGCTTAGCTGAGCAATGATGGGAAATGTTTGATGGCCAATATACAAATTCAATCAAATTCACATTTTTCGTGGACTTTTGAACCAGCTCCCACAATCTGACACCATCAGCTCCCACAATCAGCTCCTTCGATGTCTTGCTACCTCGGATACTGAATCTTCCGCTGCTCTTCCTGCTCCTCTCACCCTGTTGGCCACAGGTGATCGCGATGGAAAGCCCTTGCCCAAGGTGCCGAAGTCCTCGCCCTCCACGCCCCTCGGCTTTTCAGCGAGCGCTTTGGCGAGGAACCGCTTTGGCGAGGAAAGAGCTCCCAAGTGCAACGACATCGTTTGCAAAAAAGGTCCTTTGCACATTGCTTTCTTTGGAAACATATGCACTTTCTTTGCGTAAACATGGGGATTAGACATCAAACTAAGCTAGCAGTCACTTGATGGACGAAGGATGCGTTTCGTAGGGTTAGTTTGGCAAAGGACGCTAAAAGCCCCTCTACAGATGTTCATATGGGGGATCCTTGGATCCTTATGGGTCGGCAAGATTCGCCCGTTTTTTTCTCTGAACATCTGCCCGTTCGGCCCCTAACGGCTTCTTCCAATGGGAGTGCAGACTCAAAGTCCCCTTCCCAAAGCATTTGCCCAGCAGGTCCCGGGGGTCAAGATGGTGGCAGCTAGCACGTGGTGGTCAAGATGGTGGCAGCTAGCACGTGGTAGCAGGTCATGGAGACTCTTGATTAACAGCGTCCACCCATTTAGATCAAAAACCCCTTATTGGAGGTTATATTTATACATTTATATCAAGAAAGTCTAGACACCTGCTCGCAATTGTTCGCCTTCACCCCCAAGGTCAGCTACCCCAGCACCACGACCGGCCCCGCTGACGGTGCCGACGTACGGATCGGGTGCCGTGGGGCCTAGCTATGGCTATGGGCCACAAGCACCACAGGCACCCTCCGGGTGGCTGACCCATGGGAGTGTCAGGGGGCCTTACCCCCTTGGTAGTTGACTTTTGATGCCTACTTTACAAAGAATCTACATCCTTGCAAATGTTCCAAAAAGGCTGTTGCATAGCGGTGACATGTTTGTTCTTAATGGCACCTGGTAGCGAAAACAGCTGCATCCTGCATGAGACGGTTTCACCAGTCGCCTGGAACTTTGCCATCATGCCCAGCTTAATATGCATAGCATTGTATAGCATAAGACTAGGTCACTCACAGCCCAATTTCTGTGCACAAAATTTGGTAGCTGCGCAAAGAACTCTGAACATTGGCGTTTCCTTAATAGTTAAGGTTGCAGCCTGCGGGCTTTTATGAATGTGGATGATTGTTTAGACACAGTTTCGATTCGGACTGGCCGCGAGGATATGCTGATGCTGACGAATTCCTGGTCCCCTCCATACAACCAGCCTCAGAGTCAGGACAGAAAGTGCAGACTGCTGGACTTGGCTGAAGATACGGCAAGAAGTCTTCCCCAGAAGTTGAAGACCTCATGAATCATCATGAACTCTAGCTTTTCAGCCCAGTGGAGCTCCAGTGTCAGAGTGGATACAATCCCAAATATGGTTTATATGGAACCCCCATCGAAAGGACATCTTGGGCTTTGTGCCATCTACTCTGAAACCACTGTAAGCGGACCTTTTGTCATCGGTCTCCAGCTTCAGCTCAATCAAACGATCTATTTCCAGTGGTCGCCACCCGTATTGGCTCCCCTTTGCCCTTTGTCTGGCTCCTTTTCGGAGCCAGACCTTCTCATCCAACGAACCGTGGTGCTCCCGAGTTGTCGCAGGAGGATCACGAGTTGTCGGAGGCCCTGAAGGCCTCCCGAGCCGCCTTCCAGGCCGATCCGACTGCTTCGACGGGAGCCCGGGTGGAAAGACCCCCCTCGCACCGCGGTCCAGTCACGGTCCAGTCTGGAGGGACCGGAAGGGCCCTTCCGCTGGACGAAAGAAGTGATCCCAGTGACCTCCACCTGTACTTTCTGGCCAAAACCGAAGACTTGTGGAGCTTTTGTCAGTTCCATTACCGGGATGACCCCCCAACATCCGGCAGAGGCTCTCAGAGCGGGCCGTGAAAAAGAATAGGGTAAGAGATTTCGTGTACCCACTGTGTACTCTCACAGGCAGTATTACTCTCACCCTCCAACTATCCAACTCTCCGGAGCTCCAGGGTGTGAATCTTCAAGGTGTATGACCGCCTATATGACTGCCTACCATGTTATTCTAAAGGGCTTTCCAAACGGCGGATCATATAGGGGCGTCCGATCTTCTAACGCCGTCCGATGCTCGCTTCCGCATCGCCGACCTGCTGCGTCAGGCTGACGAAGAAGCACAGTTAAGATGGGCCCTCGAGGAGCCGAACGTCGGAAGCGAACGGGCGGATCCGCCCCGTCGTTGGATTCGCACCGTCGTTGGATTCTTCTATATAGACGATGTTCATCGATGTTCTTTGTTTTCACCATTCGTTTGGGATCTCTCCTTCTAGCTAACCCTATAGTTTGTTTGTTGTGTTGATTCTTCTCCCGAGGTGGGGCACGGCAGGTGCGAAGACGCGCGCAGAGCACAATCGTCTTGTTGGTGATTTGCTGGGCGAAACCACAGGCTCCTCCTTATCCAAAGAAACATGGTTTGACCGGGCTATGAAAGTCTGAGTTGGGCATACATAGTTTGGTTTGTGAATGTGTCCATATGCCATTGGAGGTGATCTCGGGCGAACCCAGGCAAGCCAAAGAAACAAATGAACAACTTTTAACCCAAGGTGTAATCTCTGCTCAAGTCTTTCTCAGGTTTGATGTGTTCCGCAGGAAATGACTTTTCAGTGCTTCTGCGATGCGATGGGAGTGCTGTTGCTTGCGGATTGAACTGTGATGGACGATGCAACATTCCACCTTTGAAGGAGGGAATGTGCTACACCCAAGTTTCTGCAGGAGGTGGTCATTCAGTGCTTCTGCGAAGTGATGGGAGTGCTGTTGCTTGCGGATTCAATGACTATGGGCAATGCA
>CAXAMN010008458.1:0-39006 GCA_963970005.1 Durusdinium trenchii
TTCTAGAGTACTTCGGAGGGTCCAGATTCTAACTGCCCGCAAAAAAAACATTGTACCAAACAGAAAGAAGGCCTGGATGACCATGGAAGACCAAACATGGTGAGTTTCCACTTCCATGGTGTAAATGAGTGCAATCCTGTTTACCATGCTCGCTTTTTCTGTGCCCCCAAGCTCACAGTGGACATCAAACACCTGAACGAATCTGTGCCCACCTTCGACTGCCTTCCAGGCAGTAACTGGTCGACCACTCCCAAAAGAAACGGCAACGTGGATGGCCACTCGAAAAAGGCCTTGAAATCTGTCCTACCCAAAAGGAACACCTGATCCAGCTGCTGCACTTGGGACTTCTCAGGTGAAGGTAAGGAATAAGTAAAAGGAATAAGTAAAAAGGAGGTCGCTATCTCTCTCCCGCCTGGAGCCCCCAACCGTCCGAAATGAATGGTTGTTCCGATGTGGCACGTTGGTCCTCTCATTCTGCTGAGAGGTTCACTTCCTGCCCATGTTGACCTCATAGCTCTGCACAGCTCCCAGCCCAAATGAAAGCCGATCCGCATGGCCCAATATTCCACACCATTTCGGTCTGCCTATCGATGGGGTGGTCCCGAGCGGCTCGGAACAGAGGGGTGTTTGTTCTTCGGGCCCGAAGCTCCTTTCCTGCAATCAAGACCCGAAGAAGCTGTGTCACAGATGCTTTTTGCAGGGTCCATTCGATTCCTTCATCGTCCAGATGCTGCAGCGCTTGGAACCAACAGGGGCTGAACGCGTCGTTCGACGGACGTTCGTTGATGAACGGAACGCTCGACGTCCTTCTGGAGCTTCTTCCGGCTTTGGACTTCACGCCACCAAGCTGCCTGGCACTGGCCGTGCTTCCCTACGGAGCAGTTGTGGCCGTGACAAACGGATAGGTTTGTGGGGGATTGGGTCCCACCAGCCACTGAAAAACCGAACATGCAGGCACCCTGCAGAAAGGCTTACAGGGCTAACAGCGTCAGGCACCTTTTCCAGTAAGTAATCCAATATACATTCATTGTACCCTGAAGTTACCATTTACGTCGAGAAAAACAAATGCATCATGTTGCACGTCTGCAAACCTCTCCGCAAACAGCCTCAATACAATGGGCAAGGAGAAAGCAAACTAAGCAGTGTGAAAGAACCTGCTTGAAAGAACCTGTCGTCTCACCAAAACTGCGCTTTGTTGGTTGGGCATGGTCTGTGTGATCTGCCGGCCCGCCCCTCACCGTCTGCAAAGCTCACATCATTTCTCGAGACATTCACATGCGTAGAAGGCCACGGCGATCCAGGCAATGTAAAGACAACATCTTGCGGTGTTCAAACCTGGAAACAAAAGAGGTGAAATATATACGCGCGCGCACACACACACACCAAAAAAAAAAAAAAACTAAAACATATCATATCACACATGTCTATATTATAATGTGTTTTTTGAGACGGAAACTGTAAGGGTCCGGTTTCTGGCTTGGGTCAAAGAATGTGTGGCTGGCGACAAGCTGACACAAGCACACACCCGGCCTTTTGGAGACGATGCGAGCGTCCTTGCCAATGCCAAGACTGGCCTATCAAATCAAAAAAGTGAAAGCCATGTGATCCAATATTCCCTACAGGGCTGAATTGCTGATCTGGGCAGCAACCCATGCAAATCCTACTTGCATCTGCTTGCAAAGCTATGTTCTCGCCTTTTCCTGCAATCAACCAGGCTGCCGTGCATGTCTCTGCGAAGTCTTTTTGCTACAGCTCTTCTCGCTTCTGACTTCTCAACAGCTCGAAAACTTTGTTCAGAGCCATCGTTGTCACTTTGGGTTCCTCAGCGAAGCAAATCAAAAACAGATCAACGCCATGCGTGTTCCACGAGCGAAGGAAGCACGCCCTGGCGCACCGCCAGTCGCCTTCGCTGCAACAGACCAAGCTTCACAATCGTTCACGCCGTAGCTGATGACCTCGTGCGCCGTTCAAGGCACGTGACGGAACGGACGTCTTTCTATTTGTGTGACGTGACGGAAACTGTGGGCGGTACCAGTTGATCTTGCTGAAGATGAAGGCCACCCACGAATTGGATGACCTCGCACATGCCTGGCCTGCCAAACGGCCACCCTTCAGACCCTTCCGTCTGGTCACTCCAAGCCCATATCCCCCCAACCGCGTAAACCAATTCCAGGTTTGATCGCTGCATAGTTGTTTTTCTTCAGTCAATTTCTTCTTTGGACCAACTGAGATCCTTTTGATGTCTTCCTCCTTCTCTTGCAGAGCTAACAATCAAAGGAGCGCCTCACTGAAGCAAAGCACAAGAGTCGACTGACCTCAGCAATGTGCAAAACCAATCGGACGACGAGAATCACCCCAACATGCCATGGTGAAAGAGGGCGCGAGTCGCCATCGAGCAGACCTCACCTTCGTGAGCACTGGCATGGAGGGATATTCCACTTGCAGGGTGAAGAAGAAGTGGCTGTACAGCAAATTCCCCGATTGAACCTGAGCAAGCGAGTCAGCGGCAGACAGCGGCCGTCGTTGTGCGAATGCTTCGACGTGATGCAACCACTCATCGTTGCATCACGTACTCTGAGAGAGGCCCGAACACACTCATCCGATCGTCCCAAAGCGGTCGCTTGCTTCGCTGTCATTCCGCCACCGCTTCGAAGTTGTTCAGCCAGCTGTTCGGTGAAACAGCTCTTCATGGAATCGTGCAGAGCGGCGTTTTTTTGGTTCTTGCGTATGTTCAGCCCAGAATCTTGCTCACGTTGCGGTGTGTTTTTCAATCCGAGGAGCTCGGGCCATGCCCAGAAGCTCTCCGCCCATGTGCTTTGGCAGCTGCACCAAGGCAGGCCCTCCATGCCTGGAAGCGAAGTCTTCGACGATCTGAAGACGAACAGCTCATATAGCTGTTTGTCTCGATGACTTTTCAATCAAAAATTGCATCTTCTTCATGTTTGCCTTCCAAGATCTTCCACGTTCCTCAACTGACATTTAGAGCCTTCGCAGCGGGCCGCGGGCCTGTGTTTCGGCCCGCTAGTGAAGCGCTTCGAATCGAATGGAATCCGGTCAAATCCGGTCGCACGCGGTCTCCCACCCTCGAAATTCATCCGGATTTGGATGCAACGCTCTCAAGGCGGGCGTCCGGACCTCAGAGAGGCCGCCGTTGAACCCGCGAAAATCCGCGCGGACAACGAGCGCGTTTTCGGGGGCTGTTCCAACAAACGAACGGCGAAGGGATGAAGATGCATGAAGATGGATGAAGACTATAGTCTTAAAGTTAAAGAAATCAATGAATAAGCATGCAGTATACATTGGGTCTATCGTATTACCACCAACAGTGAGTTAACATATAGGAAAGGCCGACATCTCTAAAAGGATGTGCGTTTTTCATTGTTGTTTCTGGTTTACCCACTGTTACAGGTAATAGGACATGTCCATGGACAGAACCAAAGTTTACAGCACATCTCTTGCCCCCCCAAACTCTGGATTCGCCAAAGATTCTACACTTTGCCTCGCCAAACGCGTCTTCCTCCGGATGGACGGACCTGGAACGGCTCCGACTCCTTGGATCCCCCCCGTACCCTTCTTGCCGAGCAACAAGACTCACCTCGCTGCATAGCCCTGAGTTCACGTCCACGCGAATCACCCGCAGTGGTTCCTCAGGCAGCATTGTGGCAGAGTGGCAACAGGACTCATTTGTCATTCGATGGAATTCTTCCATCAGGAGTTGAAACCTTCAGAAGCAGAGAAGAAAAGGGATCTTTATGTTGCGCTGTTCAACAGAAAAGAACGCCCTGGCCCTGGAAACCCAAGTTTGGTCACGTGTTCTGAAACTCACATGTTTTGCATGCTTCATTTTTGCAAACATCTGTGTGTGGCACAATGTTGTCTTGATAGTTGTCCATCCTATACACAAAGAGTCGAAGCGAGGGAAAAAAAATTATTCAACAAAAAACACTAAGACCATCTATATTACTAGAGAGCGGGTGTTATCTATCATTATTACTAATTAAAAGATACTAAACGTATTTGTATATGTGCCCCTATGCGGGAACCCCCAGCATGAGCAACCCTGCGAGACTGCATGCATACCACCAAAGACTGGGCTGGGATCAGCAGGGGTTGCAGAAGGAAAAGAAACCATAGCCAGCACCTTCAAAAGGGGTCGCCAATGGAAGTCCGGGATCTCCATTGGCGCCAACATGTGCAAATTCATAAGGTTGTCAATGAAAGCCAAGAGCTGCAGGTGAATGAGCTGCCAGATGGCCACTTTAAGGAAATGGAGAGTTTTTGTCCCGATGTGGGTGGGCATGCAGCCTGTCACATGCGGATGCCCTCTGCGCGTCTGTGACCGATCAAACCAGCTCGCAAGGACTGACTAAGCCAACTAAGCCAACATCAAGCAATGATTATGACTTCCGACGTCCAAGCATGTTCTCAGAAACCGTGCTTGCTGCTTGTGCCACAAAAGAACTCATGTCTCCACTAGGAGGTTGCCTTGGAGTCGCTGGTCTTAAAACAGCTTCACCGACCAAAATACCGCAAAGCTGCTATGTCTGTTAGGATCTCTTGGGCCTGAGGGGGACATGGGTGTCGTTTCGTTTTAAGGGATGTCCAGCTGATTGATTCTGTTCCCATGCTCATGGAATTCCTGTCTGGCGTGGCGAAGGGCCATCTGCGGCCATCTGAAGCTGTTCCCCCGTTCCACCTGTTGGATGGCATGGGGTCCATCGCCCCCAGCTACTTCTGTGGGCCCCCAGGTGCACCATGTGCCCCCCACAGCTTGCAACCGTACGAGCTTCAATGGTAAAGATCAAGTAGAGCTCATCATTTGCAACGAAGGGCATCCAGTTCTTCTGATGAACACTTCCTCGCAAAAGGATGGAGGTCCGAAATAAATCATATCCTCTCATCATGAACACACATTTCCTGTGATGAACATCTCTTCTATTTGCTGATATTTGCTGTCTCTAATGATTCATCCTACGTGATGCTGGATCCAATGTCGATCTCCATGTCTGTCCTAAACGATCTTGTGCCATCATCCTCTGTGATAGCTGATCTGCATAGTCCTTAGTCATGACTTCCACACCTTCCAACGACACGGCGCGCGTGGGCGTAGCAGCGCCATGTTCGGCACGGAGCGCACGGCCAGGGCACGAAGGTCAGCAGGATCTTCCGCCGACAACGGACCTGCGGGGAGAGCGTCGGACCGAAAACGCGGTCCAAGGCATTCGTCGGACCCGGACGAGACGCTCTTCTCATCTGACCTGGATTCATATACTTCTCAATTCAAAAACGCCACCCCTGTGTGCCTAGAGCGGCTAGATCCGGTGCCATGTCTGCAGGCCGCGGTACGCCCCCAAAACAACTCGGCCCCAAAACATCACTGCCCATTTTCAAGAGCTCCCAACGATCTCCTAACTTCGTTGGTTGCGTTTCTGTGGCCGTTTCTGCTCCGATGCCGCCCGGGTAGCAGGTCTTACTATCCCTAGGCCTCCAAGTACCTTCTGAGAAGGTGGGACTGGGGTGGGTGCCAGGAGGGTCCAAATCCCTTCTGAGGAGGTACGACTGGAGGTGTAGGGTATGATAGGGTATGTCTTCGTTCCATCGGTCTCCCGGAATTCAAAACGTCCGACGGACCCGCCGTCCTGAGGCGGACCCTCCTCGTCCGGAAGCTGCAGCGGACAGAGGTATTGTCGGTGCTGGCACGGGCTCTCCTGGTTGGACGAGGAGGAGAGCGACGCGGAGGTGAACACTGAGAGGCTGGGATGCGAGCTGATGCGGGGGGTTGGCGCGGGGGGAGGGCCCCGTTTGGAGGAAGGAGCGGGCTGAAAGTGACCTAAGAAAGCAGTTTCAAGGGAAAGCTCCGAAGTCCTGAATGGGTCCTGAAGGGTGAAATCCAAGTGAAAGACATAACCAGATCCAAAGGCCGGGGCGTCGTTTGGATTTCAAAGGGGTGGTTGATGGACACACCAAGCGCTGCCAATTGGCAGGAACGAACGAAGTCTGCTGGTATAGACTATAAGGTAACAAAAAGCCACGTGCGAAGGCCCAAGGCTCCTTTCAACATGGCCTGTTGATTGGTGATATTATGCCCTAGAGCTCCAGTCGTACCTCCTTAGAAGGTATTTGGACCCTCCTGGCACCCACCCCAGTCCCACCTTCTAAGAAGCTCCGAGTGTAGCCCAAAGGATGGAGTGAACTCTCTCGACCCACGGGAGTTGCGCCTGACCCACTGGAGCCACACCCGCGAAGAGCGCATAGGGCTGTCCAGCCAATTGGAAGAGACGACTGTCATCAATGCCCACACGACGCATGCCTCACGCGTGCTAGGCGATGCCGCAAATGAAACTCACGTAGTCGAAATCACCACCCATGGACATGCCACGGACAGGCTATGTGCCACGCCTGTGGAATGGGAGCAAGAATGCTCCATGTACTTCTGGTCCACCAGTGCATGCCTCTGCTTCGTTCTCGAACGCTGCACGGCCGCATAACCGCCGATTCCTCGGGCCTTTCACCTGCTTTCCAGGCCGCAACTGCCAGAACTTTCTGCCAGGAGTCACATGGAGTTGGGTGGTTTTGAGTCCCTAAGTGAGTGGAGTAGCTGGGGACCCCTATCCTCCAAGCTCGGGGGGGCCCGTCCTGTGACTCCTGGTGCGCACCGTGCTGGTTTTCTTCCACTTCTCTTGCAGCTAGTCACACTGGGACAATGGTGGAGAAGTCTTCACGCACCAGGGCCTGGAGGAACAACGCTTCAGTCAACACGTCACTCCGTGGGCACGGTGCTGCGTCTGTGTCATTCCGCCCAGGGAACTTGTTGGAAGGAAATGCATCCAAAAGAAGCAAGTCTAGAGTCCAAAGGCCTTAGAAATGAAGAGAAAAACCCATGCAAATCATCAGTCTGGATCCTAAAGAAAAAGCAAAAGGGGTCTAGCATGGTCCAGCACAAGAATAGGTTGGAGTGTCCCTCAACAATGGCTGGGCCGACCCAAATATACTGCGACCCGCTTCCAACACAGGTTTTGGGGCGGTCAGAAATAGGTCGACGAGAAGAACCACACAACACAGTTCTTTCGACCTTGAGCCGCTTCATTTTCTCTATCTCCTCGATCTAGTCTGCTCCCCAAATGGCTGGGGGCGGGGACATGGGACACTGCTACCTCCACCGTTTGGCCTTGAGGCCCCCGGCCACCATTACTTTGCTGGTCGCCTGCAGGTGTTGTTGACGTCCGAAGCATCAGAGAAAGCACACCGAGTTGAGATGAGTTGATGAATGCCACATGCCGGGCTTGCCACTGCCACATGGTATTCCCAGCATCCAACATCATCCAACCTACATAGAGTCACCGAATCCAACTGCTTCGCAGCCGAATTGGGCAGTTGACTTCGAGTCATCCTACAAATCCCAGCAGAAACGAAAGATCTGGATGAAAGAAAAGCGCCAGCACTGTTGGAAGATTGATCGCCGGAGTCTCTCCTCCCCTGCCATTCTCTGAGCCATTCTTTGACCCCAACAATGGTCAATCACATATTCTTTTTTGCGAGTTCAGGTCCGTAATACTTGCAATGCCATACGGCAACTGAATGTCAGATCAACATGTCGTGCAAATTCCGAAGAGCTGACTCTCTCTAGCCTCTATATGACTCAATTGAATGCTCGCAGCCATGCCAGGCATCCGCATTTGGGCCCACGTTCGCTAAGAGGGCCACCATGTCTCTGATTTCGAACGGGAACCGAGTTCGGGTGTCGTGTATGATACGCAGTTCCCACGCGCAGACCGAACCTTTGAAGCATTTCTTTCGTGACCAGACCGCAATTCGCGATCCAAGAGAGGTGAACTGGAGTGACTCTTTGATAGATATATAGGGCCACAAAAGGGGCCTTTTTAGGGTTCTTCCCACCTTACTAAGGTGCCTTCCACCTCGTTTTGCACCTTTCATTTCTGTACCCTGCCCCCCTCTACGCTCCGCCTCCGCCCCCGTGATGCGGTGCCTGGTTCCGCCCATCAACGTAGGGCAGACTTTGCAGCGGTGAATGGCGACCATCCCAGCGACACAGCTGCCAGGTGCCCGCCCTGATCAGCCGATGGCAGATGTTTCCCATGTGTCCACTTCGTTTCGTTTCTCATCTGAGAGTCCTTCATCGGAAACATCCAATTGAAAAAAATAGACCTAAACCTACTTACTATAAAGCGACCTATATTTTAGCGAATGTTTTGGCATGTTTTGGCGCTCAGATCTCCGAAATGGAGGTCTCCCACTTCGAGGTCTCCCGCCCATGGCCGGTGACCATGGGCGTCAACAACGACCAGTTCCACCCCGAAGGTCCAATGAAAAGAGGTCGGTTCCGCCGCCGTCTCCGCAGGGGTGACCATTTTTTGGTGGGTAGAGGAGTTTCCATCAGCTCGAATCCGGGCCCGGTACACATAGGGTTCGGGCCCAGACCCCCATGCAAAGTCCGAGCCTAAAGATTGGTTAGGGTGGGTTCATTTCCAGCAGAGGTTGAAGAACCGGAACTAGACTCTCCTAGCTCGGTACCCCTGGTGACGGGTCCGTAGGTTCAGGTCACTGGCTACCTCGCTTCAGCTTCCGTCGCCCAGTTCAGGGCCCCTTCGGAACGACCTTCGGCCGCTTCCATCGCACGAGTTCGGCTTGCGGAGCCGACCCGGAAGTCTCTAGGCTCCCGGACCGGTAGGTCACCAGGAAGACGTCTTGTCTCTGCCAGCCTTGGACGACATGCCAAGAAGCCTTGGGTGTTTCACCCAAGGGAAGTACAAAAAATGGCATATATATATATCCCATGCACAGTCTGCCAAAAGGCGAACTTGCAGCAAAGAAGGGTTGTAGAGCGCCCAAGTCTTCTTCTTAGGCGGCGAGTGAAGAAGCATCGAGTGAGATTCGATGACCTCAGCCATGCTTCTTCCACTCACCCAAGTCAACTGCACCATCCATGTTTCTGTACATGAAGACGATATCAAAACTGGTCGAGCTTCTTGAACCTCCTCGCCATGAATAAGCGAAGCTCCGATCTTTTCCTCAACAAGCAAAGCTCTGATTCACGAGCCAAATGATCCATGTGGCTGGCAGTGGCAGTGAAGGGCGGCCGACCCTTATGACGATTCGAACTCATGTTAGCCGTGCCACCCATGCGACCAGCAGGAACATGACTCATGACCAACAGTGACTGAGTCTGGTGCGGACATCGCCCTTGATGTGCCCAGCAGCTTTTCCACATATTGGACCGTGCTGGGCTTTAGACGCCCTGGGTGCACGCCCACTGCGCGCACGGAATTTTTCTTCGCTGAGGTGACCGAAGCTGAAGACTGAAGACAAAAGAGTCTTGGTTGAACGAAATGAATGTAGACTCTTGATCAATAAGCCCCCTGCTTTTATGACTTGAGGCCGAGGGTAGGTGACGAAAGCTAGCAGGGGTGCATCCGGACTGGTGGGACATCAAGCGGAGTGAGGCAAGTGCTCATGAGGTAAAACGTTGTGAACATGTAAGACACACAAACAGCAATGACACAGCCAACCTTAGAATTGAAGTCCCCGATAATTAAGGAAGCGTGGCTGGACTTTGCCACACTGTTCGATGCATCCGATGTGTTCATGAACCTGTGAGCTTGTTGAACCTGTTGCACCGTATCCATCCGTATCCCAAAACCTCCACGGAGGAGTTGAACCAGTGTGGATGCCATAAGAGGTGCCCAAGAGGTGTCCCAGAGGCAAAACAAAGCTGCTTGTATGATTTGTTTGGTTTCTTCTATCGATGTCGATGTCATGAACATGTGAGCTTGTTGAATCTGCTGTTGGATCGTCATGTATATGTAATGAGGGACTGAAGAAAAGCAACGCAGCATCATGAGCATCACGGGAAGTCACAAACCAGGCGTATCAGATACACCTGGTTTATGTATGTTTGTATGAGCATCTTTGTCGAGTGAAGTGTCAGCCATATGCACTGAGATGCCGAAGGAAGCTCAAAGGCACGTGTATCTGATACGCCTGGTTTCTGACTTCCCGTGATGCTCATCATTGAAGCCTTGAACCCTCGCGTAAATTTCATGTTTCATGCCCCCGCCTTCCAAACTCAAACAGTGGCCTACTTCACCTGCCACCTAAACATAGCACTATAGCACGTACCGGAAGCGTCCCAGGGGGGAGTTGAACCCGCGGGAGGGGGGGGGGGGGGGCCCCCCTACACGTGAAGTTTTCACGTGATTCATGATTCTCGAGGCTGCGAGCCCTTCACTTGCTAAAGCAAGAGCAACTCCAGCTAGCTGATGCTAGCTTTCGTGATTAATCCTCTTCATGCATGTGTGTTTGTTTAAATCAAGAGTCTAACTGCTGTTTAACTTGGTTCTTCACAAAGCCTGGGCACCTCCTTCTAGTGCAAAACCGGCACAAAGCTCAAGCAGCAGCCACCTGTCACAACATCACAAGGCTGGGTTCCATAATTTAGGCCGTTACCGGTGGGCTTTGCTCCAGCTTCAATCATCTTTGGTCGATATATGCTCAAACAAATTGGTCAACCTTCAAAACACGTTTCACAAGACCCCCCCAAAAAAAGAACCAACTGGTCCTCTCCACCTCACTCTCTGTTTCCTCTTCCATCCTCTTCTCGCTTTGACTGCTCTTGGGGATGGAGATTCATCGCAGCTCAGGCGCCTCAAACGCGCCACAGCCATCCAGTGAAGCACATGGGGTGGCGTGTCCGGTGATGTCTCTGACTTCGTGTTCCTGTTATTTGGATGCTCGACGCTCTAGGACGTGACCGACTTAGTGCTCTCGTTTCGAATCCTGTGATGTTCTCGTTGACTCAAATCATGTCGTAAAATGCTGCGCATCGTCGTGTAGGACGACCATCAGATCTTTCGGTGACATATGGTTGCGCGGCGGGTTGCGCGGCGCTCGTTTTCGTTCAACGCGTTCGTCGCAGTTCTGCAGAGGGTCACAGGAGGGTGGAGGCTTTCCACCGGTGAAACGATGGCCGATTCAGATCTTTGCCTCAACCATGCTTGGCAGGTGGGTCGTGATCCTCTGGGTCATCTATAATGGAACTAGCAAAGGACATAGAGAAACAGGAGTCCTGCAATTCTTCAGGCTCCTCTTGCCGCTCCTTTTCCTTCTCAAACTCACTGGACGTGGGTCCTGAGCCCTTGGACAGGCGCGAGGCTCGGCCCGAGATGCGCCCCTGGGTGTGTCTCTTCTTCTGCTTCCGTTCTCTCACATGATCGCGGTCCATGTATAAGGCCCAGAAGACTTCAGATCTCCTCGAGCTCGTGGAGCCGGATTGCCCCGTTTCCTGACATGAAGAACCCCCTTGCACCCCCCGATGCCCGAACACATGAGACACCTGCGCCCGCGGTATTTGGTCCCCAAGAAGTGGACGAAAGGGCTTTGGGACCTTTTCGCCAAGGAATGAGACTCCAGGAGATCACATGGAGTTGGGTGGTGTTTAAGTCCCTCAAGAAGTTCAGTGGAGGTGTAGCTGGGCACCCCCCTATCCTCCAAGCTCGGCACCCCCGTCGAACGTGACTCCTGGCTGAAAGAAGTTTTATCCTTTGGAGAGGTGAGGTCACGACGAAATGAACCTCGGGAGTCCGTGGACGCATGGTGGACGCTTGACTCGTAAAAGCTTGTGGGGGAGTCATTTTTCGGAGGCAAATCTGAAAGAAGGAACCAGAAACACTGGTCCACCTGGTATGGACCTGAGAATTGACAGACCCCAGGGGATCTGCTACTAGTAATGCCTGTCAGCTTCTTGTTACCATGTCACGACCTGTTACCAGGAGCGTCCCTCCCAACCGCAGGCCGCACGCTCCGTTCGCTTGCTCTCCGTTGGGCCCTTCTTGAGGCTCTAAGGCACGGTCCGAGCACGACGTGTCACTTCGGGCGTCTCATTCCACTTCCTCACCTCGGTCGCACGACTTGCCGTCCCTCCGGGTCGGACACCGAGCAGGGTTGGGTGTCGAAAAAAAATCGGCGTGATATCCAACATGAAGAGGTTTCACACAGTTTGGGGGGGCCCAACTCGCTAGAACCGGGATGGAACCGTATCAGGTATCAGAAACCAGCTACAGTATACGCCTCCATCTCTCCATCTGCCCAAGACACCAGGATATCCGCCGAGCGCGCGAGGCGCTCCATCTTCTTCATGGAGGTTTCGAGCTTCACCACGGCGGACTCCAGAAGCAAATCCAGATGCGAGTCCATGACCCTGGACTGTCGGCTCTTCCTCGGGTTTTGCACACAACGCAACACATACACATCAAACGAATATACAAAGGGGGAGAAGAATCAAGAAACACCCATTAATATGTTCAAGGTGGTTGTTGGATGAGGATTTTAGGTCAAGGTTATTCAGTGGGCTAGTGCCCCCCAATTTCGAGCTTAGTTTCTCACTCAACATTTCGGTTTGTCTGGACGGGCGCATCAACATGACGTGCTCCAACTCATCGTGCAGCTCTGTCTCGGGGATGGGAGGCACACGGAAGCTGACATTCTCCATCTCCGTCGTCATCTCGTCCAAGGCTACTCGTTCACCCAATTGCTCCAAGGAACTCAATCTTGCTTCGGCACGGGCATCATAAACACTTCCTCTGGGTGCTTCCCAATGACTTAATTGCCTCGACCCGTCTGTGTAAGAAGATATTTGCTCAACATCATCATTGAAGGATGCCCTGATGTCCCTTGGGATGAGAGGACTTTCGAGATGCTCTCTGGCGCTCACACGGCTGTCCATCGGCGGACTGGTTTGGCCAAGGCCAAGGTGTTCGGTTTCCGGCTTCTTGCTGCCCTTCTTTCGTACGATGTGTTTCGTGAGCCCTTTCACCTCAACCTGAACCTTGTCAATCTGAAGCGCCAAATGTTTGAAGCAGTCTGCGCACATGTCATACAAGTCCTCACCACAGGATCTGGGAACAAGAAACTATATACTAGAATACTAGAAACTGGAAACTTAAACAGGTGATGAAGCCAAAACAAATAGCAAAACATGACGAGAAGTCCACCAATCTGGGCACCTCCTGGATTTGCATCGTCTGCAGCATATTGTATTTGATGAAGCGCGGGGCTGTCTTGGAATCATGCGCCCACCTGGCAATCTGTCTCTTTTTCAAGCAAAACGCCTTTCATACCAGGCCCGCCCACCACTTACCCCAACGTTATTGGGTACGTTCGAGTGTTGGGGTGGTCTTTGCCGGTGTCGACCACAGCGCCGCACTGGCATCGTCGTCGTGATCGACTCCGGCCCACCTGCTCAAAGGTCCTATAAACTCGGCCGCTTCAATGGTACCAGATGAATCCGCATCGATCATCTCAAACAGCATCTGCAAGTCCTCACGTGGAAGCCCAGTTTCCCAACCGAACCCCATCTGTTAGGGGTTATTCCCCACCTGCCTGGTGAGGGCCTCCAGATTTTGTGATGCAACATGGTGCAGTTCCTCATCCTCCTTGCCTTCCTCCTTCCGTCCAGATGCCACAACGAGTGCCAGCTGAAGCTGGGCATACACAGACCCAAACACGACCCCCAGCGCCGGCACCGGAACTCAACTCGGTCTGGGCAGAGGGACCTGGATATGAAATATCAGGAGAATGCCACGTGGAATGCCCCAAAAACTAGCGGACTAGATGCCAAATGGGGTGTGATGAAAAAAGTCAGATGCCAGATTGGATGCGGCAGTTGGAACGGCAGTTGGACTTGCTCAATCCGGCAATGTCGCAGCAAGCTCTCTGGAGGTCGCCTATCCGTCCAGAACCAGCCGCAACTCTGTAACTGCGATCTTGTCCCTTGAGAACTGCGAGCTCGTCCCTGGAACCTTTCCCAGAACGAGGGGCCGATTGGATCTTCCCGCCCTCTTGTCCTCTGACCACTATTCAGCACCTGTGGCATGTGATGACAGCACCTGCGCTCTTCCCCGGGCACGGGGCACGTCAAGTAATCAAAATGGGGCATGGTCGTTTAAGGTGTCCTTTCCGATGCTCTTGACCCTTTTAGCATCCGGTAAGTATACAGTGTGGGCCTGGGCATTTGAGTACTTTCTGCTGCTCTTCACCTATTTTGCAAAATGGTGGGTACGTGAATACGCTGCTCTTTGCCCGCACCCGGAACGTCAGAAACAAACGCCACTGTGCTGATGTTTGGGAGCGACTGTGCCACTTCTTCGGTGTCGCTCTTGGATGCTTGGGAGCGACCAAACCGCCGACGTGGCTTCTCAGACCACGTAAGCCGATTGATTATTAGCCGCTCTTCGCCATTCTAGGCGCGCCACCGGTGCTCTCGGGGCTGGTCATTTGATCACTTACGTGCTCTCCGCTGCTAAGCACCAAGTATTATGTTGAGCAATGCAAAGGTCTGGCTTGTGCAACACAGAGCCTTCTCTTGGTCTAGGGTCCTGGACTCTTTCCCAACTATCCGTTAAAAAGAAAGAACGCAACCCGTCCATGGAAAAGAGTCGATTTTGAACGGCCAACTCTTAGAGTGCCACGAAGTATGTCAGCATACGCGGAGAGAATGCCCTAGAGCGGGTAGAATGCCGGAAGACATGCTAGAACAAAATGCCAGTATGGATGCCAGAATTCATGCCAGATAGAATGCCATGTCAGGATAGATGCCAAACAGAACGACAGGCAAAATGCAAACTGCAAATGACAGCCACAGCCACAATCCAAACGAAGAAACTGCGATGATTCGATGATAGCCTCTTGCTGCCCGGATGCCCGAAACAGTTACTGGAGGTACTTTAGGCCACTGGGGCTTTTGATTCACTACGATTCCCTAGCGAGCTCCACGTGCCACGTGTCGGCTTCCATGTGGGGGCTTCCCCAGGTGCACAAAAGATTTGAAGAATGGTACTTGTGCCAATAAACGCAACATGGACTCCAGTTCAAAGTTTCTGCACTGAACTTGCAGGAAATCTGCCTCCGCAAGCTCAGACTGTGGAAACTATATACCTTCCAGAAAGGGGGCCCAATACAGGCTCCATTATTGCAGCATGTCTTTCCAGGCCTATACGTGTTTGCAGTTTGCAGGCGTGGCAGCCTAAAGCCAAGAAGAAGCTGTCCCCTTCGCCGGTGGCTGAGGCTCAGTGCTCCTCCCCTCCGTCATGTCCCAGCCCAATATCGCCCAAGTCTCGCTCTCGTCGATGTCCATGACCCGCAACCGGCTCTGGAAATCGGAGTCTCGCTGGGCACCTGGAGCCGGGAACCCCGCGCCGCTCGGCCGAGCCGCGCGGCAAGGAGAGGAGTTGGAAAGCACATGAAAGCAGCCACTTCGCATGAGGGGTTCATGTGAAAGGGAAATAAGAGGAACCTTTTGGACGATCAAAACAAAAGCCAAGAGTTGAGAGTTCGGGGGCATGCCACACAGAGAGCAACCTAGAACGGGACCAAAAGCAATTATTCAAAACGCCTGCGTGTGTTTCCCCAACATGTTCAACATATCGATAGCTATCCCAAACACTCCATCGGACTGCCAAAAAATGCCGATCAGTTGGGGTGGTTTTAGGGGTCAATGTAGGCATATATGATATGGTGGGAGTGTCTGGGTATGTTCGTCTTCAAAAGGCTGTGTGCACTTTCGAGCCGTGTCGGTGCTGGTGCCGGTGGGCTGGTGGCCCACGTCGTCGCGACAGGGTGTGGTGCTGCTGGTGTCGACAGCGTGTCGGTGCTCGATGCTGAGTGCTGGCGCTGTGGGCATCTGCCAGCTGGAGAAGCGCATTTGTGAGTAAACATGTTTTGTTTCTATAGTACAAACCTAACAGAAATCAAACAATCAGGCATCGCTTCAGGGTCCCGCTGTTTCCGAATGTCTACGCTGCAGTGTGCCGCTGCACTTTGGAGCCTGGAGGGCTGATGCCGCTGCAGCGCGCTGCCCACATCTTGTTTGGCTTTCTGGGGTCTACAGCGGCATCTTTATAACATTTAGGTGCATGTGCTGTCGGGCAGCTTACAGTTGCTAGACTGTTATGCAGTAGGCGTGCGTAGCTTGCGGTCGTTGCTTGCATGCTGCGGGCTGGTGCAGATAGGCAGGGATTTGGGGTATACAATGTGATTTTGTGGCGCGGAAGGTTAGGCACAGCACCTCCCCCCTCAGCATGCAAACTGGCTGCTCAATGTTGTACATGGGTCCCTGTGCGCTTCCACAGGTCGCTATTTTCAGTGATCTTCTCAAGAATGATAACAGGCTTACTGGAACACACCCAACATGTTCGGGCATTGCTACCTTGCGGCAAGCTACTGTGACAAAGAAAAAAACGTAACGTAGTCCCTTCGGCTCCGTAGCCGTTCCGCCGCCTTGTTACCACCACTGACCCGGAACCATATTATACATAGAGTATTCACGGTTTTCCTTTTGCTGTTTGTGGCACTTGGAAGAATCTGTCAGGAAAATCGGTTCAGGATTGGTTTCCTACTGCCAAACTTCTTGTTACACAAACAACTATGTGACAAGTTCTGGGATCTTTCCCCGTCTTTCCTTTTCCCAATCTCTCATGAACATGGAATGGAAGGCTCTTCGACTATAATTAATGTCTAAGGATTGTTAAGCAAATTGGTGGGGAATGGCATAAAGGGCAGCTCGGGTCATTGTCGACATCCTTTTGATTACTTTTACTCGTCCAGGGTTGGCATTGGTCCCCTTTCTCTATGCATGCTGCATGGTTCCTGTTAACCAGCGGGTGGAGTTTAGAAAAGTTTAGCCTAACCAACCTGCACTTTATGATTCAACATCCGTCTTTGCCTGAGACTCCTACGCTTTGCAACTGCGCCATCCGTCTGTTGCATCAACACTAACACCGCCGAACATCACCTCATAAGACTCTGCGCCGAACCAAACCCTAACTGAATAGATTGGCTAAGCCCGTGCTGATGGACTTCTCCTGAATCCTGTTGGGCACGCAAGCCAATGATGACTAATGATCGTTCAAAAAGGGCTCTTGATCACTCAATGATGATCACTCAATTGTGACCGATGACCACTCAATGATGACTGATGATCACTCAATAGAGACTCATGACCATTCAGTGGTCACTGATGTTCACTCAATGATGACTGATGACCATCTCCCACAGAAGTGCCCCTGATCACTCAGCGCCTGCCTTCAATCAGCTCATCCAGCGTCAACTGCCCCGAGCCGTCGAGGTCAATTCGAGCGAACAAGCGCGCCAAGGACTTCCGATCCTGGGCGATCTCGTCCTCCATCTCCTGGGGCATCATGAGTGACATAGTGCGGTGCAACATCCTTGGCATCTATAAATATATACAGTATATATATATATATCCTAATTCCTAATCATTACATATGACAAGCTGGTATATGAGAAACATGTGACATCTTAGTCATTGTATAGTCTAAATTCTTGTCATCGTACTTATAGAGGTTGGAGCCGGATTCGGAAAACTAATCCATCCAATTCTGAAAGTGGAGTTCTGAGACGAGGGTTCTGAAACTTGGATCTCAAACTGGTATTCTGAAACTGGGAAGTCGGATTCTGCAACTGGGGCTCTGCAACTGGTATTCTGAAGCTGGAGAGTCGCAACTGGTGTTCTAAAAAAAAAGAGTCCAACCCACCACTCCACCCCTGTTCTTGCTTTTGCTTGGATGCTTGGCACCTGTGGTTGCTGCTCCAACCGTTGTGGAATCCCAGTTGCGGAATTCCAGACGGTTGCAGAATTTTATTTTCGGAAGCCTAGTTGCGGAATTCCACTTGCGGGATCGGACTTTATCCTACTTATGTATACACTCCGACTCACCAACGTGGAAGTGGAACACCTTGTGTTCGTAAAGGAACATAGTCTTCCAAGGGACCATTTTCCACTTCCATGTTGGTGAGTTAGAGTGCAGATGTTTTACATATTACTTTTTGTAAACATGTTTTAATATAACAATTGATTATATAGTGATTATATATGTTATCATCTGTAATATATGTCTTAATATCTATATATGTGTTTTGTTGTATATTACTGTAGGGGTGGTGTGGGTGGGGAAGCGATGTTAGACATTAGATATATATAGGAAATATTTCACCTGGAGGGGAGTGGTGGGTATGGCAACTTTAATTAGAGAGGATAATATTGCTGAAGGATGTGGAGGTGTGGGTGTTTTGGTGGAAAGAGACTTTTGCCAGATAGGGGATATCTTGCCACATCTCTCCTGGTGTTCGAGCAGAACTTTCGAGCTTTGCTACGCCAGAAGACTCTGGGGCAGCCCGGTTGACTGGTGGACGATGTCCAGCCCGGCGTGCGTCCGCTGAAGTGGACCCAGGTGTTTGGAACTCTTTGGACAGCTAAAAGCGATGGCCTCCAACCTACTAGCCATGGCCTCCAGGGTAGCCAGTCCTTTCCTTTGGGTTTGGACCCGCATCACATGCCTGCTTGCCAAGCCTTGCCAAGGGCCCATCCAGGAATGACCATTGGAATGAGAAAAGGTTCACGGTGGCCACACTTGGCGAGGAACTCTCGTTCAACTCAGTACGTACAATCAAAGAGTGCCCAAATGGCAAACCGGGCATTCGATCTTCCTGTGGGTGCTACAATGAGAACACCAACTACGAGCGCTGGCCAAATCAATGGCAAGCCACGATCACAACATGAATGGCCGGCAACAATGGCGGCGGCAGCAGCAGCAGCAGCGAGAAGCCACAACGACAACAAACCAAACAAAAACAACGAACAGCCTCACTCAGAAGCCACAATGACAAACAACACCGCAAACCATTGTGCCACCCCTCAACTCCAGTGGCATTGACAAGTTACAATAACAATCGAAACGAAACGATCAACTGACAGCTATGCATGATAGACAATACGCAATGATAAGCCACGCAAAATAACCGAAATGACAAGTCCATTCATGGGCAACACCCCAGATAATTAATGGAATGGAATACCTCTCTAGATGCCGAAAAAGTGCCCGCTATGGATATACCCTGAAAAATTAACATTGTTGCCTCATGCTTCAAATCTATGCATGTAAGAGGTTAGGCAGCTGCTGTCTCGAACTGCTGCATCAAAAAAATGCACTCCGGCACACATTTCATTGGCAAGCGGCGTGGGCAGCTGACCGATGTGTCTTGAACATGATGGTTTCAGCTTTACCGACAGATGTTATCCAGAAAAGTATTGACTTGTTGCCGGAGAAAAAAGTGTTCCCTGTCCTCCGGTGAGAAGGGGCACTCATTCTTTGCAAAAACCGCTTCGCGACAATTTGTTCCATGGACATTGAACACCACTGGGTTGGTCTTCGGAACATCGTCTTCCAGGAATGGCGCGTGCCGTCAGGTTCGTGTGTCTCTTCCTGGAACTAACCTCCCTACCCTCCGCCCTCCTCCGCGAGGTTCTGCACGTCGTTTAGGCGGAACTCCGCAAAGGTGTCGACCACCACGGCCACCTGGGCCCGGCAAACGAAACCCAGACACGACGTGCGACTGGGACTGAGCATCTGGGTCACATACATTGGGGTGGTGGCAGGTGGTTTCAGAGGTCAATGGTCAATATTCCTGAACATGGAGCATATATGAGATTTGGCAACTCCGGATGTGAGGCCATCGGCCGAAGATGTGGTCTACGATTGGGTAAGATTCTCCGATCCTCCTGCCTAAACATGGACCACGTTAACATGAATCAGGGAAGTGTCTAGTCGCTGATGTTGGTGTTAGTCGCCGATGCGAATCGCAGGCGAAACGGTGTCATCGCGAAAATGACCAACAGAAGCGATAGGAGAAACCTATAAAAACATCGCGATATTTTGGCCGATATTCTGTCAGCCAAGTTGCAATGAGGTTGAGCACCCCGAAAACCAGTGTCAACAACGATCCCATGAAAATGACGGCAGTTGCTGGGTACTGTTCAATCACAGGCACCGCAATTTCACCCCAACTGTCACCTGCGATCACTGTCTTAAACAGCAAGAGATTCGCATTCATCACCGATGACATGGCAGACTCGCATTGCCCTCTGCAGCTGCTTAGCTCCAGATCTGTCAAAAGAGGATGAATCATCTCAACCTCATGTGTGCACCGTGCGCTTTCTGACTCTGAAGGAAGATGAAACCTGGGCAAAGCCCATAAGTTTTTCTATGCTGCTCTCATGTCTCAGGGTGTGGGGTGGCAAAAGCTGGGGACATTTCAGTGAATAGCTCCCCCAGAATCCTTCAGGCACCCCAACGGCCCCAACCCTGCCGCTACTCACAACAAAGCGGCCATGAGCATGCTCCACACCGTCATCACCAGGAAGCACAACAGAAAAGACCACACCAAAGTCTTTGCCTCAATTCGCGCTTTCGGGAAAAACTGACGAAAGAAAGGTCTACCACTTTTTGGAAACAAGGCCGAAAAAGGGTGTCTAGAGATGCCGGCCTTGAAAGAAGAAGAAGAAGAAGCACGCAATTGCGAAAAACATATGTGAAGAACCAAGTGTTCTTTCCGGAGAGCACAGTGGAGAGATAATATATATATATATACCTAGAACCTGAGTGACCTCTATTTTGGACCACCAACCACCTAAAAGATGGACAAACTTCCTATCAAAACAAATGTCAAATGGGTTCTAGGTATATATATATATCATGAGAGATATATTTTACGGAGAGCCGAGTAGAGAAACAAAAAGACTGAAACATATGGATCTCCGCGGGTGAACCCATCTGAACCTTGCGCAATCCCATCGCCGACTCGGTCCGGAATCGACCGTCGCCGACTCGGTCGACGAGTCACTATAGACGCGAAAAAATCGACCTTACCATTTGGATTGATGTGTGTTTCTATCCATCTACATTCCACCAAACACAGCACTCCTAAAGTGAAGCGTTGCTTTCTTCCCCCACCCCACCCCAAACACAGCACGTCACTGTCACGGATTGTGTGACCGGCACGACGCGACACCCCGCACCCGGAGCTCGGTAGACATCGGTCCCAGTTGCACAGGTGGCCATCATGGTGGCCAGCTTGTGCAGCTCCCGTAGCGTGCGCACCTTCCTCAGCAAGCGGATCAAGCGAAAGATCCGGACCAAGCGAAGTGCCCGCACGATGCTGATGCCAATGACACCGCTCTCATCGCCCAAAAAGCTGAAGAACAGCTCGATGTAGCCACACACGATGATGACCAAATCCAAGAAGATCATCCAATCGCGACAAATGCTGAAACCCTGAAGAAAGAAGTGAAGCAAAAGCTCGACCGTATAAAGCACCAAACATAAGTCAGAAAGTATGCGAAAAGCTTGTGGTGTTGGTTGTTGATGGGCTCGTGAATCGATATCTCTGCAAGTGCAGTAGGCGTCCAGAAACACCACCACCACAATGAAATTCGCAAGGTAAACGCTGTTCAGAAGCTTGGTGGCCTAGAACAAACGACGTTTATGCACAAAATGCACACAGATTTCCAACACAAGGTCACTCCTGATCACACCACAATGCAAGTCTGCAAAGGATCTGTTCTGTTCCGAACGCATCTTCTCAACCCTTAAACCCTAAAGCATAAAGCAAGACGCTACATCGCTACATCAAGAATCTTGGAACAAACCTGCAATGAATACAAGTGGATGCCAGAATGGCGACTCTCCTGCATCTTTTTTGTTTTGATCGAGTTCTTTACCCGACAACATCTCTCTCATTCTTTTGTATATACTTTTACGGGGCTCAGCCCAAAAATGCCTGCCCATAGTCGCCGCATCCGAGCCCAACTCACGAAAATTTGTCGTTCTAAAAATGTAAACAGCCCCTTCAACCAATTCCCTCTTTGGAGTTCCCATGTTTTTCCAGTGCCTCCAACGATTTCATCTAAAGATTAATTCGAAGAACTTCCTTTAAACATGTCCTCCACAGAGCTCCTTCAAAATGTCCCTTTAAAAAAAATATCAAACCTAAAAAATGTAACATCTCTCTCAAAAAAGGTGTCCTCCAAGAAATTTAAGTTCTCCATATGATGAATGGTCCTTGGTTCTTTGGACTTCCTTCCAAACATCATTCCTTCTTCGGTTCTTAGCTCTCCAAGCTCTCGCCTTCTTCTTCAGACAGCCCAGGGCCGTCTCATCCAAGTCGGACTCCTTCGCCCTCACGAAGTCCGCTCCGACCGTTGAGACGAACTGCCGCCGTGAGACCGTCTCCGCCGGTGCCGTCGCCGAGAGCACCAACTGCGCTGAGGCCGAGCGCCGTGCCATGGCGGGGGCACCGGGAAATGGCCTGGTGCAGGGGTGCCAAGGTTCTTGGGCAGCATCATAGCTCTATTTAGATAGATATATACCTTGGCAGGGTGGTCATCCATTATATTTATATATATATCATATATATCCGGTGGTGATTGGTGACCACCCCAACTTACGCGTCATGTCTGGCTTTATCTGACTCTGTCCACTAGGTCACTAGATGTGAGAGGTTTCGAGAACACGATTCTGGGTTTTGAGCTGCTTGAGCCTTGAGTTACCTAAGCAGAAGGGTGCAATGCTTTGGAGCAGTTCTTTGCACCAAGACGGTGAGAACTTTAAACACATACGACGCACGAGAAGCTAGCAGCTGTACCCATCTGACAGTTTTTGAAGCAAACTCCGGGGTCACGTCACGTATTGGCTGCGTCGCGCCGTCGCGTCACGGCATGCATGGCCCGCATGCTGCTTCCGCAGACGCGGAACGTGACGGCTCAAATGGGTTTGACAGGAGAATCTCTTCGAGAATCTCTTCGAGATTCCGGAGAGTCCTGAAAATTGCCATGGGTTTTGGCCTCTTTCAGAAGATCCGTCGCGGTGATGGTGCGGCCAACAGCATTGTCTGGAGGACCTTGAAGACCATCTGCGGACAAACTTCTGCGTCGCGGCCGCGCGACGGCGTCGTGCGAGGATTGTCGTCGTTGAGCACTGGGAAGCTCCACCAAAGAAAGCCGACGGCCATGGTTCATGTACATGCTCCTGCAGGGTCGACAGTCGTGCATGCCTCAAAAGAATATTTCATACCGTCACATCGGTCTGAGTGGTCTAGATCTGTACTGTGTACCTTTTTTTCCGCATGTGTTGAATGGCTTTGAGTCTCTTGAGCGTCATGTCATGTGTAGAAACGATTGCGACGCCGCGAAAACGGGCCTGAAGGCTTCTGGGTGCAGCATCTTCTTTCCTTTCTTTCGTCGCTGTCTCAACTTTGCATCTGCAAAAGCTGTCAAATCTTCACTGGGTAGCACATGTCGGTCCATAGGAGTCTTGCGTGCTTCGACTAACAATTGCTCCAACTTGCTTTCAAGTTTGGCCATGGCAGACTCCAACATCTTTTCAATGGCATTTGAACTCTCACGTGCTTCCCTCTCCACGGACTTGGGCGCTAAGAATTCCATGTCACGCGGGGAGGCTCGAGGTTGGTCAACTCCCCGATGATGGGCGGCTCCACTGATCTGCCTATCCATCCTATCCAGCCGTTCATGGGGAAGGCCATGGCTCACTTGACGGCTGGGAGAGGGTGAAGGGTTGCAGCTATCCAACTCGATGGTGCCTTGGGCGGCCTCGGGCTTCTCCGACTCCGAAGACGCGGGAGCCTCCGAGGGACTGGCGTCGCCCGGTTCTCGCGGCTCCATGGGCGAGGTGTGTGGTTCCGTGGGCGGGTCCGAAGGCTCCGCCTCGAGCTCCAAGGTGTTGTTGAGCAGATCTGCAAATAAGGGGTCCTGAAAGGGGCCCAGCTTGGGGTAACAAGCCCCACGCTGAACAAACCAACAACCCCCACTCCAACTCATGAACTAACATCAAGCACCGTCGTTGCATCCGAGATGCTCCCGAAGGAACGGTTTGGCCTCGTACCCCTCGAATTTGCAGGGACAAGTCATCGATTCGAGACGCCAACTGGTTGAAACAGTCCACCGAGAGTTCGTACAAATCCTCTTGTAAATGCATGGTTTGGATCATGTTGTACTTGATGAAGCGCGGTGCCGTCTTCGAATCGTGAGCCCATCTGCTCAGTGGGCCGATGAATTCGGCCACCTCGATGGTGCCGGATTGATCGACATCGATCATCTGAAATAACTGTTCCAGATCGTGCTCGTCGATGTCCATCACACGCAAGCGGCTTTGGAAACCCGAGTCATCCCTGGCACCTTCGATGAGCTCTTGTAATGTGAGCTGCCCGCTACCATCCTTGTCGATTCGGGCGAAAAGTTTGGCCAAAGCTGTTCGGTCGTGCTCAATTTCATCTTCCATCTCTTGCGCCAAATTTTCCACATCATTCAAGCGGGCGTCCGCAAAGGTGTCTACCACAACAGCAACCTCGAAAAACATCAGTGCAATTGTCCAAACATTGAGTTATAGTTGGTTGATAATTTGGGGTCTTGTTTGGTCATTTATGGTAAAATCCGCCCATTTGGTTTGCAGGTCCTCTTCATATGACATGAACACCTCAACATCAAGTCGGGCTTCGTGTTTTTTTGGCGTCCGTACCCCGTGTTTTGTGCGACGGCGCAGGGTACTATAGTTGTTCCCCACCTGCCCGGTGAGAGTGCTTAGATTTTATCAGCGCCCTTCCTCCCATCCTCATGATCGAAGAGGGGATGTGCACCGGACCTCAACTGCCAGCTCCTGATCACAGTGTGCAAGATCGCAGTGGGCACTACCGGACCTCAACACACAACATACTGTAACCACAAACTCGCAAGACACAATACACAACCAACAAAACACAACCACACTACACAAACACAAAGCACAACCACAAACACAATCACAAGCAGGCCAACACAAACACACAACCACAAACACAAGCACAAACACACAAACACGTACGATTTCGTTTTGCGGCGTTCTTTTTGGCAGAAGATCCTGCGGAGAAGATTTCACCGATTTTGCACCACCTCGTTCACCTCCAGCAGATGCTTTTCTGCAGACCAAGGGTTCTCTTGACAGCAAGAGCTTTGACCCGAAGTTCCAAGAAAAAAAGATGTGTTAAAAGGACCGTATGCCGATGTTGTCTATACCGATGGCGTTGTCTATACCAATAGATGTTTATCTATATCGGCGGCGGCTCTTTGAGCTGCTAGCCAGTTTGATGAAACGTACAGGAAATTACATGTATTTTCATCCAAAGTTGATGGCGGCTCTTTGAGCCGCTAGTTGGATGATACTTGAGGGTCACTGTAGGCCTGTGTGGGCTCCATCACCTACATTTTCTTGCCCTTTTCTACCTTTTCTACATGTTTCTACATGTTCCTACACTTTTCTACATTTTCTACATTTGACATTTTCTACATGTTTATACAGTTATCGTTGTAAATGTATTTTCATTTTTCCTGACTTCGGTGCGTGCAGTTTAGCTGTAATGATCCGCTTGGTTGGCAAGGTTTGGGTTCCGAGAATTCCGTTATTGTTTTGATATTGCTTGAAAAATGAAACGTTCAAGTTCAGATGGGTCTGAATTGAACTGGAAACCTCACATGAACATACTTGAAAACATGTTGCCAAGATTTGCCAAGCGTTCAAATTTGCTGGCCAGGCGACACATCCTTTTGACATCAAGAAACACACAGTACTTTTCTGTGATGAGTAGTTTTGTTGTGGAGTGCAAACAAGATATTTTTCATGTATCGAAAAAACTTTGCAAAATGTAGTGTTTGGCGAGGTCTTAAGAACTTACAAAACTTAAAGCAGTTATAAGTTAAACGTAGCAAAGTTATGAGCAAGTAGAAAAACACTTCCTTTTGTAACTTCTCTAAGTTCGTTTATAAGTCTATATAAGTTTTCTAAACGCCATAAGAACCTCATATGTTCCCTAACCACAAGCCAACCACCAAGTGTCCCTATACTAAACCAGCAAGTTCGTACCCCTGAAACAAGGAGGCTGATCTTTACAACGTTGACACGAGGCTTCATTTTTCTCGGGAGACATGCGTGTCGTTGGGGATGCGTCGTTTCGTTTGGCACCAGATTTCTCCGTGGCACAAGAATCGGCGTTCATGTCACTTTGCTCGTAGTAGTAGTGGCGGCATGGGCCGCACGGTGACACGCCGTGGTGGCCGCCAAGCGCCAAGCTTTAGTCCTGGAGGCAGCGGCCCCCCGCCGTCAGCCCCTGGGTCACGGCGGCGTTTGTCTCGCAAAGCTGCGTCATGAGCCCGGATGTTTGACATCTGGAGCAAAATGTCACGCGAAGCGATTGTTTGACCATCCCAGCCCAAACGTGCTAGAAAGACGGAATCCGGATGCTGCGTGTGTTTTCTGAGATGTGAGAAGGTTTCACATTCCCACAGGATGTGATGTAGGCGCGGCACGGAAGCTTTGCCGCAGTGCCCACAAGTCTGTGGGACTGACCTGGCAGCATCACGGAGAATTTTCCTGACCCGGTTCATGATCTCCTCAGAGATCACCAGATCTGAGTCACGAAGTGAGAATCCCGCCGGGTATTCGATTCTTTCCTATGTGACGCAATCTCCAGGAGTTTCTCAGCTCATGCATTGTTTTCTCAAAGACATTGTTTGCACTGTCAAGTGCGTCTGCCTGGCAAAGTAATGGAATCGGTTTGGACTTCAGCGCTGTTTAACAAAACCAATGATGGCTTCCGGCATTTCGCGCTGCCATGAGGTGTTGCGATCGATTGCACGCCACCCATAGCTGCGCACGAGTCCTCCTTGCAACTCATGGCCACGTAACACACCAGGCAAGTAGTCGGCGGGCTTGTTCTGGCACTGCATCCAATCATTTACATGAAACAAAATGGCACTGTCACCCTTGAGAACGGTGCAACTTTGGTAACCTTACACTCGGGCAATTCACGCAGCACCTTGCCCAAAGCAAGCATGAGAACTTGCCTCACTTCGGGTCCCGCAACCCAATGAGAAGCGACGGAGGGAGCATCACCATACAACAAAGCAACCACTAGTCTAACGGAGTCTTCCAGCTCATGCGATTGAACTAACGCGCGAAGTTCAAGGGCACTGGGCATGGCTAGCTGCAATCAACTTGCCAGAAGGACTACGACCCTCTTCAAGTGCTTCGCGCGCAGCTGCAACAGATCCAGCCAAGTTAGGTTGAGCAGGCGATGATCGCAAACGGACATTGTTGAGGATTCCCATTGGGCGCAGGCTTGGCAACAATGTGAGCCCAAGTCGGCCGCTGCTGGACCTATGTTTAAAGCACCTGCTTCAATGGTTTCCATTGAGTCTCAGAACGATACTGTTTATGCATGGCAAGTAGGGAAATACGAGCAGGATCGTCATCGTCAACATGAATGTGACCGGCATCTAATCTTCGCACATTTTCTTCAGGTCAGACAGAAGATTGCGCAGATCCTTCGCAGCTTGGACACTCAAGCTTCCAACAAAGTGGGCTTGGCATTGGCACGTGGTTCATGCTCACTCGGATCTGAAAATTTTTCAAGCAGCTTTTGGATTCCGTCAAAAAGCTCAAGTTCATTCCTGCGACGTTCTGCTTCCATCAGTCACGGATGGCGTCGCATCTGCAAGTGCTGAACCACAGCAATGGTCCCAGACATTCTCTTACTTGCTCGCTTCGCACTTTCACCAAAGAAGCCCGCGCGCACGGAGTGGGCGTAGAGCAAGAAGAGCACGCCAACCACAAACACACAATCACAAACACACAATCACAAATACACAGCCACAAACACATAAACCACAACACTCAAAGACAACCACAAACACACAACTACAACAATATAACTACCATTAAATACCCGTGTGTGTGGCGTTTTGCGCGGCAGGTGGTCACAGGGTAGCACTTCTGGGTGGGCGACACCCCGATGCGAACTCCCTAACATGAAATAACAATCCCGAAGCTGAAGACCCACAAACAAAGTCAAAAACCACAAATCTCACGACCATGGCAACATGCTCCTCGCCATTGCATGAAAACGACATGGTTGAAATGTCATGCTGGGGATCACTCGAAGTAAACTAAGTTTTTTTGCATCTGTAGTTTCGCCTGTGTTTTCTGCATCGGCTCGTCGGAGTTTTTTGCGAGGTGCACGTTGCTGTTGCATCTGCAGCAAGTGTTTTCTGCATCGGTGGTGATTCCTGTGTCTGGGAGCTGTGCTTATTGCGACGGCTGCCTCCAGGCTATAGGACAGCGATCAGTAGCGCGAGGAGAAAAATCCATACAAACAAGGACTATTGCTACTACCTTCGTACTATCTATTGCTCCTGCTGCTCCAACTACCTTCACCGCCACCACAACCACCACTACCACTACCACTACGACTACTACTGCTACTACCACCACTACTACCACTACCCACTACCCACTACCCACTACCCACCACCATCACTACCACTACTACCACCACTCGCACTACTACTGCTGCTGCTGCTGCTGCTACTACTACTATTACTACTACTACTACTGCTGCTGCTACTGCTACTGCTCCTGCTCCTGCTCCTGCTCCTGCTCCTGCTCCTGCTCCTGCTCCTACTCCTGCTGCTGCTCCTGCTGCTGCTGCTACTGCTACTGCTACTACGACTACTACGACTACTACGACTACTACTACTACTACTACTCCAAGTGCTACTGCTACTGCCACTACTACCGCTAATACTGCTACTACTACTACTACTACTACTACGACTACCACGACGACGACTACGACTACGACCACTATTACTACCACTACGAATAGTACAGTAATGATAATACTACTACTGCGATGCTACTGCACCCCGCTCCAGGTCCAACCAACAACCCTCCGGCACCAACAGCAACCAAAAACAAAAACAGTGAATGTTGTGTTACAATTTCTTTTGCTGCTTTACTTTTGCATACTTTGCGTAGAACAACCGTCGCAAAAAAACAAAAAAACACCAGGCAACCAACGCAACAAAACACCGGCCACAGGTTGGAAAAGCACCAATGAATGCAATCGTCTAGAAATACATCGGTTGCCGTCGCACAAAACACCACCCCCGTCCTCTTCCTCTCCCTCCTTTTGTGAATGCTCATTGGAGGAAGTTTTGCACCAAGAGTCCTCCCGCCCCCCGGCCATATGAGCACACCTTTTGAGTGTGGCACAAGGGTGTCAAGCAAGAGGGTCGAATTGCTCTAGCTCCCGGGTCGCATTTGGAAGCACTAGCACTATGCTAGGCAGCCAGGTGTTTGGGGGGGACACAGGCACAGGGTGCCAAAGGAAAACAAGCCACGCCCGGCCAACCAACCAGGGCAGCAGCCCAACACCCCTGCACACTCAATGCAAATTATCGTGGTGTTACACAAATGTTCCACCAGAGTGCCTAGACGTGCAATGTCACCAGAAGCTATGTCAAACGAAGGGTGTCGCGCGACAAACTGCCCAAAAGAGTGCCCACCAAAACGGCCCACCAAAAAGAGTGCCATAAGGGGAACCCCCACAAACATGCAGTCTGGTGGGTGACTTAGGGATGGACATCAAAACCCAAAGGTGTGAGACTACGCTGATGAAAATGATGAAAACACCTGGACCTGGAGACGCAGGTGTTTAGTCAAACACTTGCATCTTCTTCGGTCGTCTTTGGGAAGATCCCAGACACACGGCTAAACTCCTCGAAGTGGCTAGACGATTCAAACACTTTTTTGGGGCCAAGGCGGCCAAGGAACAATCAAGTTGAGCACTCCGAACACCAGCGTCAGCAAAGATCCCACAAAAATCACGGCAGTGGCTGGATGCTCTTGAATCACAGGAACTGCAATCCTCGGAGTTGCTGGTTTTGGAACCTGGAACACATATAATACATGTATATTCCCCCCAGCTTGGGGGATTGACCCAGTAAAAAGGGAACATCAAAACCGCAACACCGCAAAACCGTGGCTGTCTCACCTCTCGTCAGGGATCTCACCCCAACTGTCGCCAGCAATCACCGTCTTGAAGAGCAACAAATTGGCGTCCATCACCGATGACATGGCCCTCTGACATGTTCCATCGCAAGATGCAAACTTCTTCTCCGCCAGCAACTCATCAGCATTGATCATGTCCTGCAGCAATGTATGTCGTGAAGGGACCAGAAATCCATGGGACGTTTTTTTGGTGCCATTCTTTGGGATGGCAAGGGCCCATGGGTTATGGCAAAGCCTTGATCATTTGCAAATGCTGTGAAGACAGAATCACTTGCTATCCAGGATTTCGACACGCTCCGGAAAGCCACGCGCAGAATTTGGGCGTGGAGTTCGGGAGGCTGTGGCAGTGCTTTTGTGTTTGATCATCTGTGGCTGTGTTTGGAAGGTCTTACAATGGTCCTTACACTTATCCAAATACCCTAACTCCAGCCCAAACGACAAGTTTGATGACTAGTCTTTTGAAGCATATCCATCTTTCCCTTCCTTACAGGAGTTTCTTTGTGTTTCTGTCTAACCAGTCGATATTAAAAAGGTGTACAGTACATGTGTATCCTAAGTGCCTTCACATTCAGAGAAGAACGTCCTCCTTTATGGAACCTACCTGTCAACACATACAAGCATGATGCCTTATCCAAAACCCTCCTCTCTCCTTTCTGAAATGGTGATCATCTTTGAAAGAATGCCGAATTGATAACAATGCATCCCCACCTTATCATCCAGAAGCTTCGCTATCATCTACTAGCCTTTTTACCATTCTCACGCTTCATGAGACTCGTATAAATGCAAGAATATGAGCACGGTGTCCTCCATCTAGGAAGATCCTGATCCTAATCTTCATTGTGCGCAAGGCCGTTCTTCCGTAAGGATCACAACTTTGGAACTTCTTGTCTGAGAAATCCAAGGTTTAAGCAAAACAGTTGCTGAAACCAAAGAAACATGTGCTATGACACTACTGAACTGCAATGGTAGAAGCCAATCAACCCCTTTGTCTCCGGTCTGGCCCATGGTATTTCCGTGGCATGCTTGCGTCTCAGAAGGAAAATCTATAGAAAGAGCCAAGCAAGACATGAACATCCTGAACATCTGCCTGTCCTAAAGAGAAGCCTGTTGAGAATAGGAACAGCTCGTGAACAACACAACAAATGATGCAGAACAACAAATGGATGATAATGGGGTGTAAAGAAGTCAACAAGCAGAGACACATAGAAGGAAACAGAGAAGATCGAGCAACTCAATTTGACAAAGGAAGTTGCGAAATGACAGGAAGAAATGCAGCCCAGTAGTAGTGCGAAGCAAATAGTGGAACATCATGATAATCAAGTAAAGCTAGAAGAAATGAAACAACGGAGCAATTATTTCAAGATTGTTGGGTGGCAAGGGGTTCTGGGACGGTGTTTGGCGCCATCGCCAACACGAGCAGAGCCCGAAACAAATCAGTTTAACATGGGAAAACTGAAAGCCACAAGCCAAAATAATACTGGAGGAAGAAAATGGAAGAAATCAAGGTTCAGGAAGGAAAGCGGTTGTTGTTTTTTTTAAAGAACCTATAGCTTTCACACGAGTGTTTGGAAACAATCCTTTGTACAGTGCCACAGGATTTGGAGCAGCAAGCCGCTTGAAAGCAAAACATGCAAACATCGCATAAACAGTTCTTAACACTCCCGAAAACTCACATAGACCCTGACTGTCTGACCCCCTGGAAGATGGTTTTCCTCTACCAACCAGTGGTTTTCAGGGTCCATGTTAGTCTACCCTCAAACAAGGTAAATGCATTCACCGCAAATGCTCTGGGTGTCAACTTTTTGCACTACTCTTGCATGTTGCTTTGGGACAAAAAGGCGTCCTTTTGTTGCAAAGAGCTGCCATTTTTGAGGGATGGACGTTGGGAAGGGTGGCATCCAAGGAACAAAACAACACAAACAAAACAACTCCTGAGAGGTCTTGGGTGGGTCGGGGTCCCCAACGAAATTGTATATTGTCTGGTCTATATAGTTTGTGTAAGCCAACTCTTAAACTCTTGGTTGACACCTTTCGGCAGTGCACTTGCAAGTGATGATGTGAATTATGTGTCACAAAGATACTGAACAAATATGAACACATGCATTGCCAATAAAATACGGCCATTCATGGGTCGTACATGTGGGTCTTGTGCAAATACCAAGGCTACTGGATTGAACGTTGCCTAATGTTACCGTCGTCCAAGGCAAGTTGCACAAAGACTCACAAAGACTTTGTGAATGTTGTGTGTGTGACACAACCGTCGTTCAAGATGGCGACAAAAATGCGGCGACTTCGCAAGAAGGGATGTGGCTGTGGAACTCAAACATGCAACGTGAAGAACGAAAAAGGAACGCGAAGATGTCCGCTCTCACTGATCAACCCGCTTAGCTGCTTGGCCCGTTTGTCGTCGTTTGTCGGGTCCTCTAGGACCGGATGAACGACCTCCACCATGAGCATCGCCCACACGGTCATCACGACGAAACAAAGCATAAAGGACCAGAGCAAGGTACGAAGACAGGTCGCCATCATCATCACCAGCTTGTGCAACTCTCTAAGGGGTCGGATCCTCTTCCTGATTTCGACCGGGAGAACGGGATGTGCAGTGGAGAGCCCGCAATAAAACCCCGCCCTTCATGGAACGTGACTGACATAGGCGCATATATATATATATAGCTATATATATAGCTATATATATATATAGCCTATAGCTATATAACAATAATAATCAAGTTGCCAAATTAGGAGCCAAGTGTAGGCAAACATGTCAGTGCACTGTGCGCTCAAACACACGACCCACCTTTCACTCTCACACCGGGCACGGGCCCGTCTGGGACTGCGGGACTGCCTTCAAAACGGCCAGGAGTGGTTGAAAGGAGGTCAATGGCATGTATGGCAGTCCCATGGAGTGTATGGGATAGATCACTTACACTGGGATAGATCAGCAGCATTTTTTCAAGCTGCAATGCCATCCGACCGTTCGGTAGCGCAACGGACCGTCGGACGACGCGAATGACGCGAAATCGCGTCACCGGTCCGTTGCGTTTTGTGGGGACGGCGGTCTGAGGAAACACGTGGCACCGTCGACACCGTCGATCACATGAAGCCCAAATATCAAAATCATTCGGTCCAGGTGAAGCTGACAGGAAAGACTTGCCTACCGAAATGTTGGTTTCCAGCATCTACGAGTAGGATAGGACACGCACAAAGAGTGAGTCTGGCTTGTGGCAGACTTGAGGAATGAGGATATGATATGATCCACTACCAGGACCTTCCCAGTGACATAACTTGAGATCCCAGCATGAGGTCACTTAGGTCTTGAAAAGGTCAAGTATACCAATCCTGAAGTGGTCACTGGGAAGGTTCTGGTATATATATATATATATCTCGGTTAAGTTCAGAATGTTAAGGTTTATGCCCCTACTTATCCCCGCATCGCAACGATCGCTGGGCGTTCCGAGTGGCAACAGGCGCATGAGCCGAAAAATCCGCACCAACCGCAAGGCGCGCAGCACGGCAATCCGGAAGCCCAAACCGCCGTCGGCCAGGGTCTCAATCACCTGGCGGGTTCGGTTTATTTGATGCGACGGGCTATGCATTAAACAGGTGCTTTCTCAAAGAAAACCACATGTGATCATAAGAATGAAGCGCAAAAACGAAAGCTCAACCAAATTCAACAAAAAAGAACTCGTGTCGAAGACATGGAACACATATACAAAAACATGAGTCAGGAGAAGACGGCGGTCTCGGCCTTCTCGCCCCAACCGCATAAGACAATGAAAAGGTCCAGCAACATCATCCAGTCCCTGCGGTCGCAGCTGCGGTCGCAGCTGGTTGAAGTGGGAAACTCGTCGCGGGCGCAGCTCCGAACGAAGGGTTCTGTTCCGTTGGTCCAACTCCGAAAAGGAGGCACTCCAAAGACAAGTTCTGTCCGTATACCAACTCTCAGGACTCATTTGGCTGATGCCTCATGGCATCTTTTGTTGGAAATATGATGTTTCAAGACATGTGTGAACAAATCCTTGATCTGACCTCCGGCAGCATAGGGTAGCTGACTCAAAAATGCACCCCCCCTCCCGGCCTTAAGATCTCGAGCCCAAAAATCAAAAGCCATGCGAACACTTCGACTGTGTAGAATACCTTGCAGCATGCAGCGAGGGGTAAACAACCCTCACCTGAGGTTCACCCCCATCTATATAGTCGTAAGGAGACCATTGCAGCAAACTCCGCCGTGCCTTAGCTTCTTGTTACTACTAGTAACAAGTGCCACGCTAGTAGTAAGAAGTGCCTTACTAGTAGTAACAAAAAGCTATTAGAATTAAATTTAATGACTTTTTGTCAAGCTTCTTGTTACTACTATTACCATTCGTACACCTGTCGCTTCACGGTCACGCTTCACCTGCCAGGACCGGTGACTTCTACGCCACGCAGCACACGGCAGGGCCGAGCTGCTAAACAGAGGTCCGAGATCCACCGGAAGACCTCGGGCGACTTCTCTCGCGCTGCGGTGGCATCGATGTCCACGACGGTGCAATAGGCATCCACCAGCACGACGACCGCCATAAAGTTCGCCAAGTAGACGCTGTTCATGGCCTTGGAGTCGCTGCTTAGAGAACTGAACCCGTAACCCCCGAAATAGAGTAAAAAATAACAACAATTCCCCAGAATTCTCTCAGGGAACATAGACAAAATCAACCTGGGATTCAATCCCCTTCAAGGGATTTAAGCTGAGGTGGCAGATTGGACCAGGTGGCGGATTTCAGCTTCGCCTTGGAGGTGTTGGTCATCATTTCGGTGGATTGACGGAGGAAACTGCCGGTGATTTCCACCTTCTTCGTCTTCCTGGAACCGAGCCGGGCGCACAGAAGAACCGACCAGTTACCATAAGGTGTCTCCACCTCTGAACTGATCGACCTTCACAAGCGAAGTCGATCCCAAAAACGTCCCCTGATCTACATCCCCGGCCTAGCGGGAGTAGAAAAACGGTGCGTGAATGATCCTCCTGCCTCCGACCACTGCCATCACGGTTCACACTCAAAGAGCCTTGACGTGATGCTACAGGCCCCCTCGAGCCATCCATATTCATAGACTCCATGACTCAGGGCTCCATGGGCTGCTGCACTTGAGCCGTTTCTCACAGCCAAAAAGGAACATCAAAAGGGCCAAGCGAGAGGCAGCAACTGCAATCCAGCAAATCACATCTAAAATCAATATTGGATCTAAACCTCAACTCCTAATTATACACGACACCGAGAAGGAAAAGAAAGCGACACCTCCACACTGTTCGTCAGCCACTTCTCCAACCATCCAGCTTTCGCGCCTGCAAAGAGTCCAGACTCGCCCCAAAAGGGCCAGCCAATCGCCTTCCGCCGTGGGATGCACTGAAGCTTTCCACCGCGTTCAGGTTTCGCCGAAACCACGTCGTGTCCGTTTCCACGGCCCCGGGCCGAAGCCAGTCGCACGAGGGACCGCACCATGAGGCCGCCTTTCGGGTGTTCCCGCAGTCAGCGCTGCAGTTCTGCAAGTGAAGTCGCTCGAACGCGACGCCGCGCCGTTCGCCGTCTCAACAAGAACGAAAGTGAGCACGACAACTCAGTGTGGCTACACGAACAAGATTTGGTCACACGACCAGCTAAAGAGAAAACTGAAATATCATTATCGGTGCTGGGCGGACCTTTGTTTCCCGATGCATGCAAATCTTCGGGGTGCTGCTTCAACTTGTCCTAGAATCTCTTGGAGATCTAGCACCACTATTGAAAATGTCAAACGTTCTGGGTGGCACTCCTTGGAATGCCCAGATCTTTGCAGTTATTGTTCCATGGGATACGGGCAAAGATCCGGTGAAACCAAAGGGTTCGTCGGAAGGCCCTCAGATGACAAACTTCGTCTGCGCGTCGGCAACGGCACGCCGCTCCTGGTTGAAAGCCTCTTTTCCGATATTGATCGTGAGGCGGACACTTCATCCGTGGCGTGGCGTTTGCCATTCCGCTCCATGTACATATGCCTGAAGCTTTGAGACATCTGGCGCCAAAAAACCGAGCGCAATCTCAAGGCTTGAAAGGGACTTTGGGATTGAACCGTTAGATTCACTAACTCGGGCGCTGCCTCTTGCATCAATTCCGCATGAAACCAGCATGAAACCAGCCCCAAATTCAGCAGACTGGAGCCAGCCAACCGGAACTTTTGGTTTCCCAGTCGGTCCCCACCCGTTGGTTTCCAGCCTGAAGGCTTCTGGATGCAAACCGCGCGCTCGTCGCTTGGGCTTCCGGTCGACGGTGCCCGGCCAGTCTTCACTGTTCTTGTCCGCGCTGGAGTGTTCGGGGGACACTGACAAAGGCTTAGCTCGGAGGCGGCAATGGTCCAAAAGCGCATCCTGAGAAAAGGCTGCAGCGGATTTGGAAGGAGCTCAGTGCGTGAAAAATCCATCCCCAAATAGTTGCCATGAAAAAATAAATACCCTGAAACCAACGACCCAGCATCTAACTTGGTCTCCAGCTTGAAAACAGCAGTTTCCAACATGAACTCCACCAAGCTCGACGTCTCCCGCGCTTCGCGTTCGGCCGACTTGGGCGACAAGAAGTGGATGTCCGATTTGGAAGGCAAGGGTTGGTCCAAGCCATGCTTGGCGGGCGGGTGCACTTGGTCATCCACCTCCGATCCGGAGTCGGCTCCCAAGTCGGAGAAGACCTCCTCGAGACCTTCCGTTGGCCTAGCCTTCTCGGTCTCTTCACCCTTCACGGAGCGACGCAAGGACCTTCGAGTCTCCTGGGCGGTGGGGGGCCGGCTGGGGGTGAGAAGGTCCGTGCAAAACCGGTGCCAAAGGAGGAGTCAGATGGAGCCAGGCGTCGAATTCATGAGATGACCACCGCTCGAGTCTCACGCGACCAGGTCAGGAAGCAGAACGACTAGACGTCAAATCCAGCTCAACGACGTGCAACAGGGGCGACCGTTGAACGTTCGGACGATACAACGCGCTGGAACACCGGCACGAGTCACCTCCGAGCTCCCACATATCCCCACGCTAGACCAAAACAACCCATTGTGGCTGGGTGTTTCCCTCTCAAAATGGCACACCCACTACGATCCGTTTGCAACTCAGTTTCTGTGCTCCACGGAGCCTTGAGCTCTTGCATTTGCAGTGCCAAATCATCGATGCGCGCGGCCAACTGGTTGAAGCACTCGGAGGAGAGTTCGTACAAATCCTCTTGTAAATGCATGGTTTGGATCATGTTGTACTTGATGAAGCGCGGTGCCGTCTTCGAATCGTGAGCCCATCTGCTCAATGGGCCGATGAATTCGGCCACTTCGATGGTGCCGGATTGGTCATGGTCGATCATCTGAAAGAGCTGTTCCAGATCGTGTTCATCTATGTCCATGACACGTAAGCGGGATTGAAACGTTGGGTCGTGGCGAGCCCCTTCGATCATCTCCGACAAAGTGAGCTGACCACTACCATCTTTGTCGATTTTGGCAAAAAGTTTGGCCAAGGCCTTTCGGTCATGTTCAATTTCATCTTCCATTTCTTCTGCCAAATTTTGCACGTCATTTAATCGAGCATCCGCAAATGTGTCAACCACGACAGCAACCTAGGCAGTGCAAACCACTTGCAAGGCCCAAACACAGATGTTTTCATGGACCCCTCCGGGGGTGTAAAACACGTGCATCTCCAGATGGAAGAGGGTAAAACTTGAAGAAAAACACCTAGGTCTCGCGTGTCCGCTTTTGCGTGCGACCTAACCAAGGAACGATCAAGTTCAGCACTCCAAATACGAGCGTCAGCAAAGAACCCACAAAAATAAAGGCAGTGCCTGGGTGCTCATGGATGACTGGAACGGCAATTTCGCCCCATCCGTCTCCAGCAATCACCGTCTTAAACAGCAGGAGGTTTGCATGCATAACCGATGACACTGCTGCAAGACATTGTTTGTTGCAAACGAACTTGGCACTCTCGTTCATCTCCTGCCAACTGATGTCCCGTTCTTCGGGTCGTGTCTTTGGATGTTGCGGGGCCAGCCCACAAGGTAGCAAAAACCATCAAATCGAAGAAACCCAAAGGACGTTGCACGATTTATTGATTCCCAAAGAACATTCAATCGTAATGTGTCACGAAATGAATCCACGGCGACTATCAAGAAACCGTGGGGGCCCAAAGCCATGCACAAAGGAACTTGCCAGGGAAACAACAGCCACCTTTGTTGATGACCATCTTCCTCGATGTCCACCTGAGCCTGCTGACCTCGGGTGCCTGTGCGAGGTGTGACTAGTGACTAGCCCGTACTACCTAGCTACATGCCTTGCAGCGTCGAGAGATGAGCAATGAGATGAGAACACGTGTAATGAAATGGAATACTTTCACCCTCACATACCCTCACTCTCACTCACTCACACACCCTCACACTCACTCGTCACTCACACTCACATTCACACTCACTCACATTCACATTCACTCACACTCACACTCACTCTACCTTTATCACCACCATCACCTCTCTGGACCCCAATGCGTGCATATAGATCTCTAGACTTTCTGCTTATAGACCTCACACACACTGTTTGGGGTCTCTTGCCGGATAATTGTTTGTTTTTTTTGGGCGGTTGCATTTCTTGTAGAACTTTGTGCATAGTACTTTTTGGCGGTTGTATTTTTGTACTTTTTTTGTATGTACTAGCTTTTGTTTGTTCTTTCTCTTCGCGGGCTGTATTTTTCTTGGGGGGGGGCAGCTTTTTTCCATATGTTTGTTGAAAATACAAAAGCCGTAATCTGTTCATATCTTTTAACAAATGCAAATGTTCAGCCTCGAACTGCGAACCGGCAAAACCCACCAGCAATTCGTGTCAGTGTGCTGGCAATCCCGGGTGACTTTCCTCTGAAGACATGAAGCCTTGAAGCCTTGAAACCCTGCTGACGACCTGAAGCCTAGTGACGACCTGAAGCCTTGAAGACCTGAAGCCTGGTGACGACCTGAAGCCTTGAAGAACTGAAGCCTGGTGACGACCTGAATCTTTGAAGACCTGAAGCCTATAGTGACGACCTGAAGCCTTGAAGACCTGAAACCTAGTGACGATCTGAAGCCTTGAAGACCTGAAGCCTAGTGACGACCTGAAGCCTTGAAGACCTGAAGCCTATACGACCTGAAGCCTTGAAGACCTGACGCCTAGTGATGACCTGAAGCTTTGAAGACCTGAAGCCTCTTCGTGTCTTCGCGTGTCTTCGCGTGTCTTCGCGTGTCTTCGCGTGTCTTCG
>CAXAMN010008458.1:47099-66351 GCA_963970005.1 Durusdinium trenchii
CTTGAAGACCTGAAGCCTAGTGACGACCTGAAGCCTTGAAGACCTGATGCCTAGTGATGACCTGAAGCTTTGAAGACCTGAAGCCTCTTCGTGTCTTCGTGTGTCTTCGCGTGTCTTCGTGTGTCTTCGCGTGTCTTCGTGTCTTCGCGTGTCTTCGTGTCTCCGCGCAAAAGTCACAACCCGCTTCTGCCAACCAATGATTCTTTTGACAACCAGCGAAACGTGGTCAGGCCACCCGACAACCGCTAGAGGCTGCTCCAAAAAACAAGGGAGCCAGCTGCCCATCCCACCCACATCAATGCGTATCAAGTGGCCATTTCGTTGAATATTGCTTGCAATGTCGTTTTTTCCGGGCTGCATTATTGAAAAACAAATGCGGCAAGATGTCAAAAGTGTATTCTTAAAAAGTAATCCTTTTAGCTATTTTAGCAATTATAGACTGTACCTGGAACCAGGACGCGTTCAGCGCACTGGTTGCGTCGTTTCCGCGCACACAGGCCCCGTTTTCCCCGTTAACGTCCTGCAACGCGGGGTGAACCACTTCCACCAAAAGCATCGCCCAGACGGTCATCACGACGAAGCAAAGCAAAAAGGACCAGATTAAGGTCCGGAAGCATGTGGCCATCATCATGACCAGCTTGTGCAACTCCCTCAACGGTCGGACGCGCTTCCTGAAAGGGTCCAGGTCGCGGCCTTTTTGTCCGTCCAAGAGGGTCGGGTCCGTCTCAAACGTTGTTTGGTCCGGCGACCCCTCCGCTCTCTCGTCTCTGTCGCTGTCTGTCTCTTGGTGTAATCAATGGTGTGCATGCATACGTCTACCTATAAGGCAACAGGGTCACTTTTAGATCAGCAATTTGGCAAAACCACTTGGGAGGGTCACCCTGTCACCAAAGTGACGTCCGGCGTCCAAGAGATCACGGCTGCCAAGTGGCAACAAGCGCATGAGTCGGAAGATCCGCACTAGCCGCAAGGCTCGTAGCATTGCAATGTTGAAGCCCAGGCCATGACCCTCAATTGAGTCAACGATCTTCTCAACCCAACCGCACATGACAATGAAGAGATCCAGCAGAATCATAAAATCCCTGAGCGTCGTGGTGGCTGTTTCGATGCCGTGCTGAAAATGCCGGTTCTGTGGTGGTTTCGAATCCACATCACAGGAGGCAAGCGCAGGGGGGGGATCCTAAGGCTTGCAGGTGCAAGAAGGGAAACACATACTTTGAGATCCTAAAGGCATCAAGGTAGGTCAATATGCCGGAATTGGCATGTGGGGGTGCTCCGATGCCATGCCGGATGGGAAGATGTGTTGTGGGTGCGACATGTCGGTCGGCTAGGGAGAACCCCGAGCGATGTTTGCAACGACGCAGAGCTGATTGACGTATGATTCACAGAGAAAAGCAAGCTGACAACATATTCGCTGTAACATGCCCTTGAAGCAATTCTTTGCACCATTTGCACATGTCTCATCACATCCTTCTCAGCAACCTTGGACCAAACAGCTTAAACTATGCCAAGATATGCCAAGCCATGCAACCGCATGTAAGCAAGAAAACACGCAAAAAAATCAAAACATGGCCGGACTTAGAGTGCAAAGACTTCCACTTCCGCTTCAAATCTCAGAACCATCCGCAGCGGTTTTGCAAACATCCACACAACGTCCAGCACCACAGCCACCACTGCCACGATCACCACCCCCCCACCAACAGACCGCCTCTGCGTCCGTCCCTACCTATAGTCAACCCACTATTTGCGACGTCGACCCTACCAGTGGTCGAGTTTTAGAGTTCTTTATCGCCGGCATCTCCGACACCCTCAATTTCCCCACTTCAAGGAGCACCTAGCAGTGAGGTGCAATATATATTATATGTATATAATCATTACATTGCTCCTGACTCAACTATAATTACAACCTACTAGATCAGTTCAATTCAGATAGCTACCTGACCCGCCCACATGAATCTCAATGAAATGACCCAAATGTGACCAGTGCATGAATGAAGAAGAATCTCAGAAACATGTCTTTTTTTCTGCCCTTGTCTGTTGGCCAATCGCTGTGGCTCCAGCATGACCTGAACGTTTCGAAACCAAACGTCGTAGAATTCCCGCCTCAAGATCCCAATTCCAAAGAGCCCAAGCCATCCGAGCACCTCCAACGAGTAGATCGCCTAAAGGGCGGGTCAAACCGGACGGTCACCCAAACGAAACCGACGTCTCCGCCTCGAAGGGCTTTCCGGGTTCCGGCGGTCTGGAGGTTGATACGTTGAGGGGAGCTTATAGTAGACTCAGAGACTCTTGATTCATTTTTGTCTTAATTACGTTAATTAAGTCATACAACGTCGTATATATCATATCATATATATTGAACGATGAACGTAGTATGTGTGAAGAGGCTTTGCAATCCCAAAGGGAGGTTGTATTGATCATGATCAAGAGTCTACATGATGGGCCAGGCAACGCACGAAACAAACGCCGCGAACCAGATCGCACAAGCGGCCAGGTGAGGTAAATGACAAGAGGAAAGCAAAACACGAGTTCGAAACTGGTGCGGCAAGCGGCCAAGCACAAATCCGAGATGATGTTGAGAATCTCCGGCGCTTGTTCCTGTGCAGCTGTCGCATCAATGTCCCTGCAGGTGCAATATGCATCCACCAGGACAACGACCGCCATGAAGTTCGCTAAGTACGCGCTATTCATGAACTCCTTAAGCTTGGCGATCGCTGATGCGGCTTTGATCTCGTGGTCAGAATGCAGAAAGCTTCCAGCCACATGTAGCATTTGATTCCTCCTGCTGCTGCCATGGCTGGCTTCTGGACCACTGGGCAAGGATGATGATGAGACCTCCATCACCAGGCGCCTTCACGGGGCTCCTTCGTCGCAGGACACCGGTCGACGCAGCACTTGAACCAGCGGTCGACGCCGGGGTCGGACGAGAAAAAGCGGTCCCACCACGCTGGGCGACAGGACCCGAAAACATGCACGACACCAAAAACATGCACGACGTCAGAAGGACGAGATGTTCAACGGTCTTTGACAAACACTCACAACACCACGAACGCGGAAAACTCTCTCTGCTGGCGCCTGGCGAATTGCGCCTGGCGGGAGAACAGGCCTGGACGCCGACAGTCGTCCTACTTCGGAGAAAGGTCCGCCAGAATCCTTGGCAGTTTAGTAAAACAAAGGTTTAATGCTGATAAGAAGAACATATTGACAATGACAAATATTATCATGAAGATACGCCATGAATGATAAAAATCATGGGTTCTACAGTGAATTTTAATATTAGATGTGGACCTGTCGTCAAATCTTCCCCACGGTCCGTGACTTTTTGGGGATGGCCGATTCAAAAGGCCACGAGAGCATGGCAAAAGGCGAAGACACGGAGCATGGCATGAGGCCGTTTCATGTCGTTTCCATTCGTGTCCCATCTCCATTGAGGTCGATGCTAACTTGGATGCTGCGGCATCATCCAGAAGGTCTGAGACCGGCAAATAATATTGAAATATATTATTCAGTTGATTGTTGTTGCATCATCTTCCATCTATCTGGTTTCAAAGGTCTGTAGCACTTGAGATTGGCATAGCTCTTATGTCACTATATACTGATGACTTATAAAGTATGTGAGATGCAAAGAGAAGAACGAAACTTGTTACCGGCAAGAAAAGTCGCTATGTCATGCTGCTGTCTGACAGCTGTCTGTCACCAGGCACCACTCTTTGCTACTGATAAGGCGAGATGTCGCTGAAATTGGCAAAGTTTGACACACCGAATATCCTGATCAATGCTCAGCAAAGCCTCCATCTTCTTGGGAGAACGCTGTGCATGTCTCTTCCGGCGCCGAAGAGATGCGAACAATGAGGGCATGAAGAGACGCTCCATGCAATTCTGGCATGTTAAGACATCGTCGCTTTTCACCCACCTCACGCGATCTGGGATCGATCTCGTCACAGTAGCGTGCACCCCTTTACCCGGAACTCATCGCCCAACTCGACGCCAGTCATGGACTCCAGTGCTGGAGGCTTTCCCAACGAAACCGCCACTCCTACCTGCCCGGACTTCGACTCTGCTCGTCGCGCAGCCGCGACGCGCGGTGATGACTCTCTTTTGGCCGACTCAGCGCTCCAAGGCCCACCACAGCGCCTCGGCGAGGGGCGCCCCTCACGTGAGGGGCAAGGGTGACACAACAAGAAGGAGATAAAAAGGATAAAATGGACAAAAAGGGGCCCGAATAATGCATAGTGTACACTATATCCATTGTTTATTATAGTCATTTATATAATATAAGGCCTACTATATATAAGGCCTTTAAACAACCCCACGAGAAAAAACACACACATGAATTCAACAACATCTTCGCAAGCCGCAGGGATCCGAACCAGCCGCATGAAACGAATGGTGCAAAAGGAATGAAAATGGACACCGCTGGAAGATCAACAAAAATGTTCGAACACACAACATCATACAACACGTCCAAAAGAACATTGAACATTCTGAAAAGTATAAGCGCGCAGGTGTTTCTATACTTTTCTGCCAGATGGTCAGATGTTTCTACTTCAAGTCCTGCAGATTCCCGGTGCGGACCCAAAGAGTGAGTACCCGTCACTTCAAGCACTGGGTCTCCCCCAGCCTTCAGCTTGCCTTTGAGGACCTGCCACGGTCAACCGAACCCGCAACTGAACCAACCTCAGGGAACGGATTGGGGGCCCCTCTGTTTTTCTTTCGGCGTGACACGGTGGAGGTCGGACTGTGAAACGAAAAGGATCCTGCTTGATTCCAGCAGCAGAACAGGCTGGCAAAGCCGAAAGCACACCAACGGCCACCCCCGTCGACGGAAGTCTGGGACGGCGACCCGGGTGTCCTACGGTGATCCTATAGGTGTGCTGCAGTGTACTTGGTCTTCTGAAGCACCTTAAAATCATCAGCCAGAACCCCAAACTGCATGGAACCGGCGCCCGCCCGCCCGACGCGGGAGTTGGCGTCCGTGCGGTCGGTTTGGGAGTTTGCGTCCGGGGCCTCCACGGAGCGTCGTGCGGCTTGGCGACGTTGCGCCAGGACGTCCTGCTCGTTCCTCAGTTCCTGCGAGACGAGGAGTACTCCGGCGGCCGGCAGGGATTTGGGAGCCGAAGCATCAGAAACCAAAAAGGAGGACCTTTGGAGTGCGGAAAGAGGAGACAAGAAAACACGAATCACCCCCTGTTGGGGGTGTCCGGAAGGTGGTTAGGTGGTTGGTCATTAGATGTGGTCATAGCATGGCATCATCAAACACCCAAGTCTGGTGGAGCTTTGAAGGCCACAAGCACCTGCTGAGAACACGCAGTGCCAGTTGCGGGTTCTTTCACGCCTCACATGGCCGGCCCATGGCCCGCTCAGGTGGATTCACCCATGGCCCACGGCTGCAGTGCTACGGCCCTGACTTGATTCGTTGAAGGACCTGGATCCTGAAACCGATTCGTTGTCTGCCTATACGGTTGGCTGGCTTTAGAAATCCCTAGATGAATGCAAACACACGAGCATGCTTGGCCAAGTATTTTTCTATGTGAATTCATTTCATGATTGGATAACCTCAGCGGATGCCATTTGACCGACCTGTTTGCAAGATGGGACGATCCAGGTCGTATGCGGAACGCGGAGGCGCAGGATGGGCCGTGCCGTGCCTCTTCCTTCTCTTGCAGCTCCCTGCGGACCGGTCGAACGACGGGTCCAAGTGACGGGTCGAAAAGGACGGATCTTGGGTCCCTGGGAGAGTTGCCCCTCCTCATTCTATAGATATGAATGGATATGATGGGAACGGTGAACATGGCCTCCATCTTCGCTGGATTTGGTCTTGGCGCTAGCTAGTGGTGCTTGGCATAGGCCCTATAGAGGCCCCAAGTCAAATCTGCTGCTAGTTCTGGCGTCCTGGGTGTCCGGTACTCACCTCTCATGACAATATACCCCTGCTGCCATTTGCGACAACCTTCTGCTACTTCCTGCATAGCCTCCCGCCTTCGAGCCACGTCCAGCTGTGTCTGCGCCAAACGGCGCTCCTGGCGGCTGGCAGTCTCCCCACGGTCCACTGGGTCTTCGCATGATGAAACGGCACGAGAACGTCAGGAGAAGCGATTCGGGCACATCTTTTTTCTGTCGTCAGCCAGCAAGCCAAATGAGAATTCCAGTGAACAGCGCAGAGATGGCAAAAGGCAGTGCCAAGTTGGAAAGCTTCTCCTTAGTCGGTGTTCAGAAGAATGTCCCCAGAAAGCTCTGGGGTAAAGCAAGCTCCCATTTAGAGTGGACGTTCTGGTCGGGCCTCTGCATGGTGACAAGCCTGAGCACCCCACTGCCCCAAAAAAAACGCCAAAGAAAACGAGCTGAGATGCCTTCGTTTCTTCCGTCCACCCCGACCTCTCCATGCCTTCGTCCACGGCTCCGGTCGTCCCAAAAGACCGACGTCGAAGCCGACCGGGACGACCGGTCGGACGATCCATCGAACGAGGGCGCCCTGTCGCGAAGGTCTTCCGGTGATGGAAGAATCGGTTTGGTCAAGTGGATGGCATGGCCATGAACGCACTTCAGAAGCACAAGAAAGGCTACGAGATGGGTCCTGAAACAGGGGCTTGGGTTCCCCCCCCCCTTCCCCTTCCTGGAGCAAGCTGCCATTGGGATGGTTGTGAAGCCCGAGACGTCCTGCCGGTGTGACGGATCCGATTCCGACCTGCCAATACCAGCAGCATCGGCAGCATCGGTACACCATACCTGAGGCCTGGTACACCATACTATGCGTTTGCCTCTTGGCTGTACTTAGATTTAGATGAAAAGCCCGACCTTTTGGGTGATCGTTGGAAGATTCAGGCAATACATGAAGACTGGGGATCCTGTGCATTGGAGCGGGGCTTCTCCGGATCTGAATGCATCATGCAAAGCTCATAGCCGCAAAGCTCATTGCGAAACTCTTCATGCTCCGCCCTAGTCACTGGCCTGATAGCCCGTGGTCAGCGACGCGTGCTTCAACAGCGCCTCTGTCGGAAGGCGCTGCTTCCAACGCGCGGGCCCGGACGAACCCAGGATCCAAGGAACCACACCTAACAGGCAGCCAAGCTTCGGAAAGGTTTCCTTTCATCAGAGTGCTGTTGCTATCGCTCAGCCTCGGCGCGCTCGCGCGCGATCAGGTCGGTCCAAGTGCATGCGTGGTCGATCCGAGATTCGAGACATGTCTGGGAGGTGTGGATAAGGTCTTTTGAGCATTCTTGGGACAAAACCATGGCACCCTTCGGGAAAAAATAAACATTCAGCTCAGGTATAAGCTGGCATAAGCTGGCTGCCTTCTGTAGCCCAGTCCACTCCTAGCCTCTCCGGGCCAAACCTCCGATCTAGCGCACCATCCCTCCTAGCCTCTCCGAGCTCGGACGGCCCCCGACCGCCCCGTCGCTCTACCCGCGAAGGCCGGCACTGGGTGACCCGATGGAGTCGAACAGCCGAGCAGTCCATTCAGTCCGAACAGCTCGTCGGTTGCGCCCGCCCGGCACCGTCTTCACTCCGTCTTCACACGGAAAGCGGGTCGGAGGTCCCGACCTCCGGAGGTCCGTCGCGACCCGGAGTCGACCAGTTCGGAACGCCCAAGGGGCTGGTCTTGCAGCGAGTTCACCAAGGATTCGAAGTCATCACCATCGCCGCGCGGCTGCACGAAGAAGCGCACCACCACCTGCAATTCCGCGCGGTTTCGGAGGCGAGGTCTCCAGGAGCTAGGGCCGGAAGCTGAAGGTTCCGAGGTCGTTTGGGGAGGCATGGGCCAGGGCGTTTCGATGGCGATTGGTTCCTGAAAAGGTCCGTAAGCTGAAGGGCCCTGCCGCATTCAGTGGCCGATCTGAAGCTTTTCAGGCCTCTGCCGCTGACGATCACGATCCCCCAGCAACAACCTCCGCTTGTTTTGGGAAACTTCAGCCAAAGGATGCGCTGGATGTGCTTGGTGTTCCTTCTTGGCGTCCTTGGCTGCCTTTACCGATGTCTCTCTCCGCTCAGTCGCTCCACGCCTCTTCTCCCAGTCGCTCGTTAAAGGGCACCACGGTGCTCACTAAGCTCGCACGTCCAGCATCGATTGGATAGATACCTCGAGTGGTGCAGGAGTCGGGAGGAAGTCGTGTGGGAACCTGCCTGGTTTGACAGGCCAGTATGGACTGCTCGAATTCAGTGGAGGCCACCCACGAAGTTCGCGTGGAAACAGCTGGTCAGCTGGTTCTTTCTCCCAACTTCACATCACCCGCGTCACCTGGCCGCCTTTGGAATCTGTATTTGGTGACAATCTCATTTGGGTGCCTGCGATCCCGGCCGTGTGCCGATGTCTCGCGGCCGACATGGCCTTAGCCAGGCCGTCCCTCTGTTCCGGCTCCTTCCTCTCTCACAGCGCCAGGCCAAGGGGCCACTGGTCGACTTCAAGATGGAGCTGGAGCTTGCTCGCAGAAAGCGCCCAAAGATGGCGTTCCTGGCTTCGCACGCCCCCGCGGCGGAACGAGTGGAACTTACGCACGTTCTGGGCAACGAGGACCCACGGAGCCGTCCTCTGCTCAGCAACTCGTTGATTCGATTCATAATGGGGACGGTGTGGCGTCCTATATGGGAGGTTGAAATTCAATGATTCACACATGCAAGACCATGCAATTTGGAAAAGAACCTATTATTGTAATACTGTATTAAGGAAAGTCCTCTCTTCCTTTTTGCCCTAACTCGAGCCTTTGTGAAGGAGGGTGAGGTTACGATTTCACTCGTGTCGCCACCTGCCACTCACTTTGGCGCGGTCAGTGATCTAGGGGGACGCACGCTGCGTAGAGTTAGGAAGAACATACTGAAGAACATGAAGGAGCATCGTGACCCAACATATCCCAAACACTCCGTAGGACTGCCATATATGCCGATCAGTTGGGGTGATTTTGAGGGTCAATGGGGCGGCATATATATGGCAGTCCCAGACAGGTCGTGTCTGGGTATCAAAGCATATCAAAGCGGACATCGCGGGAGGTGGCTTCACGAGAACACCGGCGCGTTGGTCAGCAGCGTCAGCGTTTTCAGCCAAACCCCCCTCCAAGAGCGTTCGAAGCCCAAGCCGCATGAGGATCTTCTTCCGATGGACCTTGCAGGCCTCGAGGCGCATCGAGCAGCGCTCGGTGATTCGTCCATTGGATGAGGACATTCGTTCGATCCTGACATTCATCGGGAGATCGGGGGAAGTGGGTCAGGAACCAACGACCTGTTTGTAGAGGCTAAGTGATCGCCCCAAATAGGGGGGCCATGCTCCATCCATTTTTCCACCTTGCATTCGCTCAAGGGTAACCAAACTCTGATTGATGGTCATGATCGCCACCGAAGGCACCAGCCTATCCCTCTGTCGATCCTCCGTTGACCCTCGGATGGGATGAAGCGTCCGTGGCATCCCAAACACCACAAACATCAAAGCCCGAGCGGCAAACACCTGGAAATCCTTGATCAGTACGTGCATTAAAACAGGGAGACCTCGCAGTTCGACCCCTTGGAAGAAGGGAAATGGACTAAACATCCCATGGGGCCAGGGGGTCTACCTATGAAAATGAACACGACTACCCCCAAACAGGTCTAAAGATGGCGCAAGGCGCGAGACGGCATCTCCAGGCGCTCCCACTCCCTCGCGCCCGCAAGACACAAACCGCGCTGGCCAACCACCTATACGCTCACACCGCCCGCGCCGGGTGGACACCGCCAGCGCCGGGTGGACACCGCCGGTCTCCCCGCGCCTGCGCAAGCTCCTGGCGAAAGAGCAGCAGCAAGGACGCCAGGGACCGGACGCCGGAAGGCCCCAGGAGCTCCCCTGGGCAGAGAGTCGCAGTCGTCCGGTGTTCCGGAAGCCTTCGGGCGGAAAGTGGCGCATGAGATGAAGAAGCAAGAGGCAGTCGACCCTTCATGTTTATGCATGTTTATGCGTTGTCGGCGCCATGATGAAAATCCTATTGAAGATCTCTAGTGATTCAAGCTCTGAAGCTCCAATCCCGATTCACGTCTGGGCGTTCTTCGTCTTCACACCGGTCGGTCACGTGTCTGCTGAAGACCACACCGCACCTGAAGACTTCTCATCTGCGTAGTCATCCAAGACCTTCGCCAAGGTCACACCTCGCGGCAGGATCGACCCCACCCACTTTCCATCCCCTTCCCTCCGAAGAGCGAGTCGATCCTCGTCGGTCCGAAGGGCGGAACCGGGCGTGTCGAGGTCGGAACCGGTCGGAGGTTGGCGGCGAACTGGTCGTTCAGCTGTGTGATGAGTCATGGTGTGTCGAAATGCACCCCACCTGCTAGATGAAGCTCCAATGGAAGGAGCTTGCTCCACCTCTTCTGATCCTGCTTCAGCAGAAAATAAACGTGCCACTGGATGGCTTTCGTCTCTTCTCTTCACATATCACTTCACACGCATCTATCTATACACCGCCAGCCTCGCAAAAAAAAGAACAGATCCCTCGGTGAATCTCTCTGTCGGATCCGTCCGTCCTCCTCGCTGCTGTAGTCCACATCCATCTGGTCGACATCCTGTTCACTCAGGGGCTCGCCAATCGGCTGTGACGCATTCTCCTGAGAGGGCGGAGGGGGTTCCCTCGCCCCACCGAACTACTCTACCCCACTCCGACACCCACGCGGAAGCCGTGCGTCCCCGGCCCCGCGCGAGAACGAAACGAGAGGAGGTCCAAGGAGGCAAATGTCAGAAACCTCAAATTGATGTAGTCCACGATGGTCCAAAAATTCCTCCGGTTGACAGGTTGAGACACCTGAACGTTCGGACCCTGTATGCACACTGTGAAAAAAAACTTCCATTGGACCTACCTAGCGAAGCTTTGCGTCGCGGCCCACGCACGTCAAGCGGCGGACTGGAAGACTTCTTGAAGTGACTGCACTAGAGTTGTTCGCCGCTTTCGCACAGTCCTGGGCGCGCCGTTCACCATCACATCACACAAAACGGCATCCCCCAGCATCGCGTCATGGATGCGCAGCATGCGATTAATGCGTATAAATGCCGTCCAACGTCTATAGAAACTGCCATTGCAATCCAGTCTCATTCGTGGCTCAGAACTAAGGCCTGAAAGAAACCTAAAAGACAATCCCAACAACATACACTATCGCTCCGACTCCCGCCCCCTTTGTATCCTTTGTCTGCGCTCGACACTACGCACGGTGCCCGCGCACCTTCTTAGGGCGGTCGACGACGGGAACCCGTCGGGAACCCCGGGCGGATGGTCGGAATCGCGGCCTTCTTGAGACATTCCTTGGCACCTTCTCTTTCTTTTTAGGTAGTTGTCAGGTGTTCTCTTGGCATGGTCGAAACATCTGCCATCCATCTGAAGGATTCCAAAGCATTCTGCGGCTTGGACATGGCGAGGGTCCACACCGTTCGGAGCCGTTCTGAACAGACTACTATATATAGACTGTAGACTCCTCAGAACATATCGTGGGTTGAGAGGACCAATGGCACGTCTGGGCCCCCCAAGTTTGGTGCATACGTACCAAAGACATGGGGTGCCAGTGCCATCGAACTTCTCCATCCACTGAATTCCTGGAAGTGGATGGCCACCACCCGTTGGGTCTTCTGATCGAGTCAATCCAACGAATTTGTTCCATCCACGTCGCCATGGATGATTTTCAGGAGTGCTATATATACCAGGACCCTCCTGTCGGGGTGTCTATTTTGTTCGCCCCTTAGCCGTGATTCGGGGTGTCCATTAACCACCCTTTTTCAGGCCCTGGTACACTCCACTGGTGTTCTGCCTGTTTCGTTCGTCCAAGACCGCCACACGGGCTGAGGTTCCGAGCCTCTCCGGTGGGACAGACTCCCACCTCTTGAAGATCTTCAAGCTTGGCCGTTCGGCACCTCTCCGCGCTGGTTTTGTTGGGTTTCGATCCACGCAGCTGCCAAAAAGAGAAAAAAGAAAACAACGGTCCCAGTGATCCATTTAAGTAAAGAATGGTGTTTTGCCTTCTTTTACGATGTTGACCCATCTTCAGCAACTTCCGGAAGGATCTTCACTTCAAGATCTGGTGCCAATAAGTTAACATCTTGTCCATCTGAAGATCCATCTTCCCTTCCAACACGTCGAAGCACAGGTCTCCCTCTTCGATTCGTCTCCCAAAACCGCGCTCCCCACCGGAGGAGTTCAGGTGTCCTCCGGCCCTGGCGGAGCAAGGCGTTCCTGAGAAAAGGCATTCCAGGTGAAGGTCCAAACCCGTCGTTGCCAAACAATGTTGTTTAACCCAGTGCATCCCAGGCAAACCACTGGTAGTAAGGAACCAGAGATTCGGAACCGGTCTATGGTTTTAGTCGAACTGGAATCCACTGGTTACCAGCTATAGTGGTAACTGGATGCCCTGGGTAAAGTATATAGTAATGTACGCACTATGGACCATATACTGGACCATATATATATATAAATACAATTATACAGTGCAAATATCTAAGCCTTCAACCACGAAGGCACTCACGAAGGCTCCACGTGTGGACATGGCACGCATACGGGATTGGAAGTGTAAGGGTCACGGGGGGTCCCAGCAAACGTGGTACTTCAGGGCGTGTCCTGAAGTCAGCTGCTTCATCCACCCCCGTCTTTCGTTCGCTTCGACGCGTCTTCGGCTTCAACATCCCAAGATTCTGGAGCAACCATCCCAAGCGCTATGGCCTGAGTTCACCGAACAAGTTCTTTTTTTGCTTTAATGATTTTAATGGTTTGAATCCCAAAGGAACCATGGTTTCACTCAGGATCTTTACACCAAGACCAGCAGGTACACCCCCTTCTTTTCAAGGTCGAGGGCTAGAGCGGTTAGAGCGGCTAGAGCGGCTAGGGGCTTCCAGTGCCGGGCTCCCGTTGACTCCCTAAGCTTTTATACCCGTTCGAAGGTACGCTAAAGGTTTGACGCAGGATTTTATTTTATAAAATCCTTTCGGGCTGAGGTCATTCCTTTATTTTTTTGTGTGCCAAGGTTGGCAGCCAAAAAAAAAATTGAGGGTTTTGAGCATTTATGGAATCCTGCGTCAACCTGTTTTATGGAATCCTAGTACAGAGGTTGAAGAAGCTCATGTGTAACAAACATCCTGGCATATTAAAGTCCTGGTTCAGGGGTGTCCCTGCCCTCCTTGTCCTCACAACGGAACCAAAGCCACTCTCATTCTTTGTGTTATTTTTCAAAAGAACGCTTCTAGGTGGAGGCCATCGCTAGTAGGTTGGAGGCCCTAAATCCACTCCCATTCTTTAACATTCTCCGGGCACAGGTCAAGGCTTCAACCGGCTCAAGCGCCGAGGCCTGCTTTTTTAGACGTCTCTTTCGGGAGGGTTGATCCAGGAAAAAAGTAGAAAATACCTGCCTGGTATCACACTATGTTCTTGGATGTTTCTCCGGCACAGGTTGACCGCAGGATTTCATAAACATCCACAATCTCAGTAGGTTGCCAGCCCCACCTGGAGCACCCACGGGCATACAGGAGATCAGGAGTCAAAGACTTTTTTCTCGAACGTGGTTCCTGAAGATCTGCGATTCTGTTTTGGGACGCTGGTCAGTGTATTTCTTTCCATATCCTCAGGCGAAGATGGAGCCATCGACCGGTGTTTCGCAGGTGGGAGAAGTTCTGTCCTTGTATATTTGTCCTTCACGAGTTTGGCTACGATGAGGGAAGTTTACTTGGTTGAGGAAGATTCAACTATATAGAGTTTTGGTCCTTCATGGAAAGAACTCGATATAGGTCATTCTGGTGCTTTGGGACGTTAGAAGTCTCGGGTTGGTTTGGAAATAGAAGTCAAGGATCTATTTTTTACACCTGGCTTAGGATGCGAAGTTGGAAGAGAAGACAGAGCTGCAAGCTGCGGTTGGGCAGGACCCTCTTTCCGTCGCCTGCGTGTTCTAACCTCCTAATTTTTTAGTTCCAGCATTTTCCAAAACAAGCGCCGTCATTTATGGAATTCTGGCTGAAGCCTGTAAAAGATTCGGTACGAACAGAGGCCCCCATCTTCTCCACCATTGTCTTGCAATCTTGCAGGACCTGAGGAAGGACAAGGATTGGCGCTAGGTTGGCGCTAGGTTTCATAACAGGATAGCAAGCAGGAAAAAGAAGAAACACGCAGAGAGCAGGAAACAGAAGAAGCACGACAAGAAAAAAGAAAAGCCAAGAAGAAGAATAATGCACAACAAGAAGAATACAAGCAAGCAGGAAAAATAAGAATCTGACAGGATAAAGAAATTGACGGAGATTTTTGCGCTAGGCTGGCGCTAGATCCGCGCTAGCGCCGAGGACTGGCAGAGTCTACTGTTGGAATCGGTCGATGATCTCTCTGAGTGTGTGCTTTTAGAAATCTTGTGCAAACAACCATGTTGATCGGTTGATCGACTTCGGAGGTTCGCCTTGCGTCGGCACAGGATTCCAAAAAAAACATCCTTGCTAGACTCTAGACCAACCAACATATTAAATTCCTGGGTCAGACCTTACTCTATTGTTACAGGAGAGGCAATGAAACTGTTATGAAATCCTGTGCTGAACCATTCCATCCTTCTAGGAATTCCCAATGATTTGTTTTTTTCAATATCTCTTATTTTTTTCCTGCGTCAACATTGGAATTGCATGTCCTATAATTTTTTGGTGTTTTTTTTGGAATCCTGTGACTGAGGTTCGGTGCGAGAAAAAATCATAATAATAAAATGTCCCTGACGTCTGGGAAAAAAGTATGGACTTCCAGACGGGTATGCTTTTCTTGAAACAAATGGCTATAACCAGGTCATCCACTGTTTCCCGGGTAGGGTTGAACACAGGCACGTTCGCACACGGATGCACATGACTCGAGAAGAAGATTAATTGTGGTGTTGGGATGTGATAGATGAGAAGCATTGGATGCTCAGCCATGACCACTAACGCTGGTGAGCAGCAAGACCACAGCTGCGGGGTAGGACATTCGTTCCAACCCATGTTCAATACTCCTTCTTCAGCACATGTCGAAACTTTGGTAGGCTGCATATGGTTTCAAAGTACATGGAACAAAGCCTGCAGTGACAAACATAGAATTTGTCACCTAGTTCCATGCACTTCCACTGGTCCCCAAGTGGCTTTTGTTCATTCATGCACTTTGAGCTCCACTTCCATCGACACGCATGGATTGACAAACCATCTTCAACCAAGAGGCTTGAATTGGAGCCCCTCCTCACGTCGAAGGGCATCGCTACTAGTAACAAAAAACGCACGTACCGTGCAGTGCACCAAGTTCCACTCTCTGCATCAGTGCTCATGTACTCGCTCGTGCACTGTGGCCCCTGCCATCCCAAAGACCTCCATGCGGTGCTTCTCTGGAGCAACAAAATGGACCTGGCAGCACTGGCAGTGCTGGCACCTGGGCAAGGCCAAGGTAAACCTTTGGCTCTGAAGTTCGGCGGCATTTCCCAAAACAAAAGTCATCAATGGTCATTAATTCTTCTGATTTCTTCCGGGCGCCCAATCATGCGCCGAGGAATTGGTCAGTGACACAGTGACCGGCAGTGACCAGTGACCTCAAATGCCTCATGTTACACGAACTGTTACACCTTTTTGGTGTTCCATGTTGGATGGAATCCGTGGAGAAAGTCGATTGGATCCGTTTCACCCACGCGGATTCGCTTCTTCGCCACCTTTGGAGCGCTGCGGCGGTTGCCGCTCACAGCTCACGCTCTCGCACTGCCCCGCCACGGGCACCAGGCAGACCGCGAGGGCAGCGCCGAAGAACCTGCGAGGCGCGGGTCGATCTGGAAGCCTTTTCTGATGTTTTCATGGCTTTCATCCATACAAAACGTAGCCAGAAGGCCGAAATAGTTGAAAGATACAGGAACATGCAGCCGCTGAGATCTGAACACATGAGCCGGCCTTTGGATGGGATAGATCATTGCTCTGGGGAGGGTCTTCCCAGCGTTCTGTTCACTTTTCGTGGTAACATCATGTAACATCCACATCCACTTGCATCATGGACCTCTGCCAAAAAAAACATTGCGATGGATTCTAGTTTGAACCTCCTCGCCGGGGAAGCACGCTCCCCACGGAGATCAGTTAGTTACCGGATGGCGTGAGTGTCCACGTCCTGAGCCGAAAAGGGAGGCCCAAAAGGCCAAGCGGCGGCGGTGCAATACCCGGACTTGGGCCCGCCCCTGGCGCTGAAAACTCAGAGCGTAATTAACAGTGTCACGCTAAGCGCGAATGGCTTGGTTGGGCCTATGGGTTTTAGTGGTTTACTGTTTGGGAGGTTTCTCGTGCCGCCCTGGCGCGAGAGCCCCTGCCGGCTCTCTCTCAGCCTGAACAGCACTCCATCGAAAAGCGAAACGCCGACCGTTTCAAGCCTGGCCGAATTGAACGTCGAAACGCGCTTCGACGGTCGATGACTACGAGATATTGGAAGCCCCAAACTAATTAAGCGGGATGGCCAACATAACGACAAACGTACTATACCGCCCTTTTTCGTTTGTTCCTGCGACTTGCTGGTAATTCTGACTCTCTGTCTGGAGTGGTCTTTGACCATTCCGGTCGTGGCTGGCGAAACACAGCTTCATCCGAGGACGTGCCCTGTTTCTTTTGATAGAAAGCTCATGTCATGTTGGACATCATGTTGGACATATAATGTGGACGTATTATGTCGACATCTCGTGATTAGCATGTCTCTACATGCCTTTAATATGCTCTTTCAATGGTCCATGCCTCGGTCCATGTTTTCACAACTTGGACGCCGTCTCGGTCCGCGCGCACTCGCCCGGAGTCCTCTCTTGGGCGGTGCATCTCTTGACCCCCGGAGGTTGCTGGGCCGGTGCCCAACGAAGCCGAGCGGAAGGCTTGAACGGCCAACTCTCTAAACGGGCGCCGGTTGCGGAACCCAGCGAAGGGCACATGGTTTCGGTGGGGCGGACGTGAGGTGTTTGACGGTTCTCACCTGGGCACCATGGTTTGGGAACTGGTGGGTCTCAATATTACTGCTGGGTCCTGAAGCATGTGAACGCCTCAGCTTTAGGCTTTAGGACATACCAAATTGGTATTTGGCCTCCTTGGCGAAGTCGGTTCTGGGTGTTCGCGGGTCACGGATGAAGCCACCTCTCCAGGTTCCGCCGGAGTCACCCCGCTGAACCGGCGCAGGCTGCAGTGATCTGCAGTGGTTTTTTTCCGGCGGTTTCCGGCGGGTGGAGGTCTGCAAACCCAAACACTGCATGGGATTGGCACGTGATTTGCACGTTCTTTGCCTACATTTGAGGTGGTGAGAGCATGTTGGATGGGGTCCAAGAAGAACGGAATCTGTGAGCCTTCGACCTCCTCAGCTGAGTTCTTCGACCTCCTCCGCCACGTCGACCTCCTCCACGACCTTCTTCTTCCGCCGCTTGGGCCGCGCGTTGGCCTCGGCGGCCGCCAATGCCATGGCCACTGAGAGCTCCTGGGCCTCAAGGTGAGCCTGGCGGCCCCGACGCCCGACGCCCGAAAGGAATCCCGAAAGAAATGGGAACGACCTGGTGTTTGTAGTGTAAAACCCTGTTAATAGTTGATTTGGGATTCAGGTGGATTCAGCCTATTCAATGAATGGTGGGCCAGGAAGCCGGGCGAGGGGAATGGTGGGCCAGGGGAATGGTGTTTGGTGAGGTCCATTAGATCCGGCATCTCTCAATCAGCCCCATTGAGTGGTGGATCGGTTCTTTTTTCCATAGCTGTCTGGGTGGATCAGGTTGGGGCGGACGACTGGGGAGAACGAATTCGGACGGGACGAATCACCCACATGGTGACCATTCATTGGCACAGCTTGGGAATTCATGGCGACATCATGGGACCCATCCGTCGAAGTGATCCCTCAGGATCTTCCAGGATTGATCGATCCGTCGTCTCGGACCAGGGGAAGCTACGAAGTGACACCGTCGCGGACGTCTTCTTCCGATGCTTGAGTTCTACAGCACGCTCCATGGGCATCCCACGGCATCCCACCCACGGCATCCCTCACATCATGGCACAGTCCCTCTTTGCCACCAGAAGCCCACCATGGGTCGACCGTCCGAGCTGGCCGGGCACCCGATCGAACGGCCTTCGGAGAGTCCACCACCGTGAGCTGGTGGCAGCGGATGAAGCGGGTTCACACCAAGGCGACGGTCCCTGGACCCCAGCTTTGGACGAGCGGAAGCGTGGGGGCCTTCTGCACGACCTCTTGCGGCCGATGCTTGCGCTCCATGAGGAAATGAAGTCCAGACGGGTCACGATGCACGCCGCACATCTCCAAGGTGGCCTGGCGGGTTGGGGGTGGCAAAGGGGCGCGAACCTCAACGGTTTCAACGAAGACCTCGACCCAAACGAAGTCCGACCCCCCTTTAGGGAGGTCGGTCGCCGGAAAACAAGACCATAGTCTACCCAGCCAGCACTGGGATCAGGATCAATCATTATACGCTGAGTGTCTTATACAGTTTTTTGTAGGGCCGCCAGTTGGAGCACGGGAGGATCAACATACATTATCATCAAGGAACCCAAGAGGATCAAAGAGGTATGCCCCGTTAGCATGCCCGGGTACCGAACCTCACATAGATCGACATCAAACACGCTCTCGACATTCAACCCGTGCCGAAACTGCGCTCCTCACGTGCCCTTTCTTCGCCCCAAGCCGTTCCGGACCAGAGATCGGCCTCCAGATCCTTGAGCGGCCGCATGCGGAAGAGCAAGCGCCCCCGCGCCCGGCTCGAGCCGCCCAACGCCTCGCGGGTCGAGTTCAGGAGCTCCTCCACCGTGCTGGACGTGGAGAGCTGCAGCGTCACCTGCGAGTCGATGCCGGGGAGCGAAGGCTGGGAATCGGCACTCCATCGACGGGGGGTACAGTATCCTGTTTCCACACCACTGCGGGGGGTAGGCCCTAAATCAAACAGAATCAAATGGATTCCAATGGATCAACCGACCAGTACTACATAGTACTACCAGCACCACCCGACCAGTCTGAAGACCCATCCTTTTCGGTCGGACCCTCCGGGCGACCGACATCGACCGACTCGCCGGTCGGGTCGCCCGGATGGGAACTCGGATTGAAATGGTTGGTGCCAAAAGCTTTTGGGACCTGTCTGGGAGTGAGGGCCTCAGCGGAAGGCTGGGTGCGCTCGCTCCACGCCTCTACCTGTCTGGGACCTGTCTGGGATCCTTTCACAGCGATCTGTCCCCAAAACAGTCTCATACTCTGCGAGAATTCATCTGATCAGCGGCTCAATGGGACACCTCACCCACACTCTCTTCTTCTTCTTCTTCTTCTTCTTCTTCTTCTTCTTCTTCTTCTTC
>CAXAMN010008458.1:66361-89849 GCA_963970005.1 Durusdinium trenchii
TTCTTCTTCTTCTTCTTCTTCTTCTTCTTCTTCTTCTTCTTCTTCTTTTTCTTTTTCTTCCATGACACCTGCCTGCGCTCCAGTGTCCGCCTGTGACCCATCGTTGCTAAAGTACATGGCCCGCACCGTCACGCTCAACGGCGCCGCCGGTCTCGCCGGCACCGGACGCGCGCGGGTCCGGTCGGCGTCAGGTCCGTCGGGTGCGGCGTCTAGGCGCGGGAGACTCAGGCGGTCGCTGCGCGACGGGCACACGATCCGCCGCCGCGTGGACCTCTTTGGCGCCCAGGCGAGCGTCATGGCTCTCGAGCCCGCTGGCGGTGTTGAGAGCCGCGCTCCGTGGTGGAAGCGCTGGGAGAGGACGAAACGCGCCCGGAGAAGTCCGACCAAGTGGTGGTACACTCGAACGTACATCCTGGCAATGACCCATTGATACCCATTGTATATCCCATGAGTTTCACCGCAAAAATATATATTCCATTGCAGCGGGTCTCAAGTCTCAACACAATCGGGAAACCACTGGAAGCGTGACAGTCACGGACTGTGACACTATGTGACATTCACGGTCACACGTGATCGAATCAACCGATCGAAACCAAGTGTTCTCCGCCCCCTGCTCACAGTGGCGGCTGCCGATCTGGGTTGACCTTGCGGTCATCTTGACGCTCCAACCACCCCCACCAATCCCTTCGTCACGCCAAAAAAGACCACAAGTCGGACTACCAGCAGTCACATTCGACGGGGTGGTGTGGCTCGTCCCATGGAAGGGGCTGTGGATGTGTAGCTGGGGCACCCTCGTCTTGATGGTATGGTGACTGCTGGTAAGGCATGTTACTTTCAACACGGCACTGTTGCCCCTAGAAGTCCAAAGACTATTTTAGGCACCACAGTAAAGGAAGTTCCTTTTCGGATCACCTAAAGACCGTTTTAAAAAATGGTCTTGGACTGCCATGGTTGCCAGATGTTTGCAGGACAGTTTCCACGGTCACGTCCGACGGCCAGGCCCCCCCAAGCGCGCCTTCTCCAAAGAGGGACTCTCCGGTTCTGAGACGACCCGCCCTGTGACCAATGCAGAAAACCAAGGAACATCAAAGAACCCATCTGTTTCTTGTTGGCCAAGAAGGAAAGGGAAATAACCAACTGAACAAACACAAACTGCATGCAGGACTACACCCCCCCCACAAAAATAAAGGAAAGATAACTGAGGAATCCTCAAGTAAATGAATATAAGACTCGCCTCCCACCATCACCCCCATCCCACTCGGAGGTCTCCTTTTTGAAGCCCTCTCTTTGAGATGTTTTCTTTGCTAACCCGTTTGGTCCAAGCACCGGCCTTGGAGCTGGGAGAGTGTTTGTTCCAGGTCCTTCACCTCCACCTCCAGCTCTAACCTGCACAAGCATCCCCGCCGTGAGAAACCTGGATTTGGGCGAGGGATCAAAGAAACAAGGTGATAGTAAGGATCAACCAAATGCATCAACATGTTTCAACATATCAGAATGATTCCACCCCCTCACTTGCTAAAGCAAGACCAACTCCAGCTAGCTGGTGCTAGCTTTCGTGATTTAATAGGGATCAAAACGTTTTCCTGAACTGCTGGCAACAGTCTTGGGGCACCCAACAAATAAGGGGGCCCGTAAGGTCAAAAAAGAAAGAACAAACTCTCTGGAGTGGCCCAAGCCAGGATGTGCATGGTTTGTTGTTGTTGTTGTTGTGGTGGTGGTGGTGGTGGTGGCTGGTTATGCACCATGTTTGATGCTACATGGTCCTTTTGATGCTGAACATCTTTCTCTTTGATGCCGATCCCGCGGCACGACTGGCCCTAAAATGACGAAGGGTCCTTTCGCACGGTCGACGTTGATTTCTCAAGCTCGAAGCCTTCGTGGTGTTTCCTTTTTCACCCAACGTGTTGCAAAAACATGCCACCCCTTCTCGACCTTCTCTCTTTCGCGGCATCTGCTTTCGCTTTCTCCTGCAGCGCGGTCACGGCAGGACACCGACGACCGCGTCCTGGGTCGACCGTGCCAAGGCGCGAAGCCGCAGAACACCGTTCCACAGCCGGAGGGACGCACCTCCGAGAGGTTGGCCTTATGTGACCGTAGGACCCATCACCTGGCGTGTACCTATTGGGGGTACCTATGGGGTAGTCTATAGGGTTCTTCAATGAAAAAGTGGTGTCCAACGCCTCGTCCAAGGCGGCGGACGTGGCAGCACCCGGCAGGCTGGGCACCTCAAGAAAAAGGAACAGGCCGATAGAGCCGATAGAGGGAAAAGGAACGACCAAACGAGAATGTTTGGCGTTTTGACTGGCGTTTTGCTCTTTTTGTTGGGTTGAACCGTTGAACCTGCTGTTTGTTTTCACTTACCTGACATGTGATTTGACTGGTCTTCGTTGCTGAACCCCTGGCCCTTCACGCCAAGGGTGGCACCCCCTGTCGCCTTCTCACAGCTTCATTCGAACCGGGAGTAGGTACTCGGCATGGTCTCCTGTTCCGAAGTTCAGTGGTATACCCCCTGTTTGGTGATCGAGGATATATTTCATGGTCAAGACCCCATCCACTTCCAGTTCCAGGGCGCGCAATCATGCACAAAGCTTCGAATTCAGTGGTGATATTTTTGTGGCCCTTCATCTTTTCAACTTCGTCTTGCAGGTCAACCGGAAGAGTCGAACCCAGACACGTCTGTTCTTGGTGAAGCGTTTGGTTTCTAACCCTGCTCACTGCTCATGCCATATTGCGCGACGTTCATAATTACTGAAAAGCGCGAACCGGGTGGCCGCTGGTTTTCGCGTTCTTTGGGCTGGCGGTGTCCATTTTGGGGCTGCGAACATCTAGAATTGCACACACAGCAGGACCCTTGGTCCAGCTTTCAAACCGCATCTACTTGAGGCCGAGGTAGGTGACGAAAGCTAGCAGGGATGCATCCGTGTCAGTGGAGGCGAAGCATACAGCGCCGTCCAGCGACAAAGGACTGGTGGGACATCAAGCGGAGTGAGGCAAATCTTTTTTCATAGGCATGGGGGCTGTTGGAGGGATGGTTCACAAGGTCTCGCTCATGAGGTAAAACGTTGTGAACATGTCAGACACACGAACAGCAATGACACAGCCAACCTTAGCATCGTATCCCAAAACCTCCACGGAGGAGTTGAACCAAAGTGGATGCCACAAGAGGTGTCCAAGAGGTGTCCGTCTCAGAGGCGGCCCAGGGGGGAGTTGAACCCGCGGGGGTGGGGGGCCCTCTACAGTTTTCACGTGATGCAGCGATCTCGAGGATTCCAGCCCCTCACTTGCTAAAGCAAGGACAACTCCAGCTAGCTCACGCGTGCTCAATGGATGATCAACCCAGTCAGTTCAACATGATGTCATCTTCAGGGACCGACTCAGAACCCTCCCGGAACTGCTGGGGCTCCGGCGGCCGTCTGTCGTGTCTGTTGGATCTGCCTCGAGTCGCTCGCCCAGAGTGGTCCGTTGAGCTTTGCTCCGTGGTCACTGGGTAGTCTAAAGGCACAGCACACAGCACACAGGTCGCTCAGACCTCACTAGGCATCACTCCTGCCTCTCAGTGAGGGACATCCCTGTCTGATCCACTTCCTTCAATCTCAGCTTCGTCGGCAGACTCGGCTTCTCCAGTTCCATCCCCAGCGGCTTCGTTCCTCGCTCCGCCCCCCCCTCGAGAATCATGGCCTTTTGGTCTCATCCAAGCGCCCCTGAATCGACCTGGGTCGACCGGTTAGGTCGAAGTGTCGATTCTGCGACGCGCGGACCCGACACGGAGTGAGGGAGAACTCTTCAGTGGCCATTGGAAGAGGTTGGTTGCTCATGGTTGCTGCGTCGCGTCGCGTGAAGGGGCGTCCAGGGATCCCTGGCTGGGATTGAAGAAGCAAGTCTCGTTGCTTTTGAGCCACCTCCTGCAGGTGAGATGACGAGGCCGGTCGGGTCGCGTGAGACTCCCAGCACTGAGATTCTCAGGTCTCACGTGAAGATGATTGGCAAAACCGAAGAATATATATTCCTGGGGGCCAAAGACTTTTAAAGGAATGATCTGACACGGTGACCCGAGAAAAGGAATATGCTTTCCTTCAGTTGGTCAAAATATGGTCGAACTGGACTTCTAGGACTTCTAGGGTAATTGAACGGTATTTGCATTCTTGTAAGAAGTCTAAACGAAAGCTATAGAAAGTTTAAAGATCATGTCAGAAAGAAACATGACGCCGAAAGAAGGAAAATGCATTCAGATCGGGAAGGCATGTGGAAAGCAAGATCTGAATGAACAGCTGGACTCGATAAGTCAACAAATCAAAACGGTTCATTAACATTGTGGCGGGGACAATTGCTTGTTCCAAACTCAGCAATACAGATCCTTGACATAGCAAGTGCTTGAGACTGATGGACTGGTGCAACATAGTGCAACATCCAGTCGTTTTATGGTTGGGACTGGGATTCTTGGTCTTCTAACATCTTCTCACCAACTCGAACCCTTTCCACGCTCGACCGCTGGACAATCTCTAGGCCTGTGTCCCCCCCCTTCGCAACCGACACTCCTGCGTGAGCCGCATCTGTTCTCGCTGCGTGGCTTCCAACGCCTGGTCGGCCAGTGGCAGCACAGTGCATCTCCCTGCTGTGAATTGGTGCACCTTTCATGACCTTGTCACGAAACCTCCAACATCCGGATGAACCCCCGCCCCCGAACACAACTTAGAAAATGAAAGAAACATGAAACGATTTGTGTTAACATGTTTTAACTGGCACGGTTTAAGTGCATGGTTGAAAGGCTTAATCACCACGCGCACGTCCGTTGGTGTGTCCATGGATGACGGAGACCATTTGCCGTCAAGTGCCGCCCGCGTTTCATGTCGCTGTGTCCTCACACTGTGTCACAGCAAAATGAGGCGCCCGGCTCGCCGCAAGTCTTCTTTCGCGCGGCAGCTCAACGACTGCGACCGCTCAGCGAAAAAATGGATGATGGGTCATTGATGGGCCTCGAGCATATCGATAGTATTTACCTGGACCCTGAGTGACCTCTATCATAGACCTGCAAATGCCCCAAAATAGGGTCTTTTCCCATCAAGACAGGTGTATGTTTGGGTTCCAGGTATCTCATTGCTGACATGTTGATGTTTTGATGCACTTCCTGGCCGATCGCGAAACGCGGAGACCCCGCAGATCGGCGTTTGATGCCGGGTTGGCCGGGTTGGAAGACCACTCGATCAACGATATGGATAAAGGTCGGTATGTGGTCTTTCAACAGACCCTTGAAAAACGCAACTCCCTACCTGAACCTACGTAGTCAGCGTCTTCACTTTGCTCGTTTAGCCGTCAGCACACCGCACAACGATCAACTTTGGCTTCGCATCTCAGCCTCCAAGATCTGCGACAATCGGTCACACTCACCTTGCGTCTGCTGAACCTTCTCCTGGTCGAGAGGCCCCGTGGAGAAGGGCAGAAACCCCGTGGAGATCAGCTGAAACCTAGCCCCGCGGCTTCTGATTTCAGGACCTACAAAGCGAGCCACCGGGGCCTAAGGGGTCTAAGATGCCGACATCACACGACCACTAAAGAGCCTTCAGCTTAGGCTCCAGCGACTCGAGTCGCTGCCTCCCGCTTTTCGTCGTCGTGGCGGTTTTGGCCGGTCTTTGCCGCAAAGGTCACCCAGACAGCCGTGCCTACAGCAGAAAGCTTCAAGGTCCAAAGTCCAAGCAGGCAAAGCCAGTTGGTCCTCCACAGAAACTACGAAAACTGCTGATACTTTGTCAGCATCTGGTTGAACGAGATCCACCATTCCTGCCTCGTTCCTTAGACATGGAACTCTGTGATCTCTTCATTCCGGTCGACCGCAGTTCTTTGAGCATGCAGCCTCTCGGCACCTTCACAGGCTTCATTCGTCATGTCATTCGCTTCATTCGTCACCCTTCGCTCCTGAGGAGTGTCCACCTCGTCCGTGGCCGCGTCGGTCGAGGCCGCTGCAGCACCCTGCTCGGAAACGGCGGTGTCCGAGCGCACCATGGAATCCATCAACTGAAACCACTCCAACTCCTCCGGACGTTTCCGCCCCTTCCCCTTACAGCATTTACCACACGTCGGAAAGTCATCTGACCGTTTGTTCCGCCGCCAGCGGAGCAAGTTGGCCCAGACCGTGGCCAAGTTCGCGATACACGTGGCGGTGATCGAAATGAAGATGCCCGTCGCAAGGCGCTGCCCGTAAGTGGCATAATACCACGTGGCAATCACCAAGACAAAGAAGACATAGGATTCCACCATGTAAATGACCGTCTCTCCTAAAACTTGCGGATTCTCCCGCAGGAAGCCAATGGCATCCGACTCGGTCAACGAATCCCAGTAAAACAGGTTGAGCACGCAGTAAATGATGCAGTTGATGTTTGCCTCGGCGAAAGGTGACACAGCAAACACTAGTGCACAGATGTGCACAGGCCCCACTGGCCCGGAGTGATTGATTCTTTTATGATGTCCGGAATGTTCTGTGATTCGGTGCTGCCTGTGTTCCAAACAAGAATCAACTTCAAACCCTAGAAGTCCAGTTCGACGATATGTTGACCAACTGAAGTAAAGGACATTCCTAGACTCGAGTCACCGAGTCAGACCATTCCTTTTTATAGTCTTTGACTCCCAGGGCAAAGCTTGAGCCTGTTTCCAGCGAGTCTTTGGGTCGCTGAGTTTAATGACAGGTCAGGTGCAAACAAGCAAGTGATACATAGAGACGCATAAATCTGCTGAAGATGAAGAAGCTGAAGAGGTTCCATGCAAAAGCCTTGCGGGGACATCTCGTGTCCTCAGGGAACACACTTCGAAACTGCTCATCACCAGCGGTACAGTAAAAGGTAATCAGGACCTGCCATACCTTCACCTACTCGGAATCGACCCTGCGTAGATGTTCCGTGATGTTCCCCTTTGGCAAAAAGTCTACCCTAGGATTCAAACAACATCAAACAACCATTGTTTTAATGGTCGTTACCAAAGAACTATTGTTTTACTAAGGACTTGTACACTACACCACCAGCTCAACCGTTCTTTTAATGGTCTATATTGACGACTTCGGGTGGCGTTGTGACTTCGAACCCGTCGTTCGTTCGTCGACACTCATCGCTGAAGCGTGGGAGGTGAACGGAGAAATCCAGCGCCCCCCCCTGGTTGGGCGTAGCGGCGCGGAAGTCGGACCGGTCAGGACGGTTCACATTCGGATTGGGTTGCGGGTCATGGCGGATCTCTTGCTTGACCGGACCGGTGATCCCGAATGCTGGTTCGCCCAGCCTGCGTGGGTGGGTGTGTGGGTGTCGACGCTCCCGTCCTTCAATCAAGGCCCCAACCACGGTGGTCATCACCAAGGAGGAAGTGACGCCAATGTTGGTCCAGGCATTCCGAGCTGAATTCTTAATATCCTGTATGGCGCAGTGCCGCAGAAGGCTGATGCTGATCCTCACCTTGAAAAAGTGTGTGCACAAGAGATGCAAGGACACTGACACGCAATAGACGATGTAGGAGCCAAGGCCCACAAAGCCATGATCGGAATACACGGGCTCCGAATCGGTGCTGTTACACCAGTCTCCAGCCATTCCGCCCTTGAGCCGGAAAGGGTTTTGGTGTAAAATAGGTCGAGTATGGCCTCCGAGCGTCTCTAAAAGAACACCTTCTGCCTCTTCTGCCGCTGTTTGCTCAACATGGGCTTGGCTGAAGTTCCAAAACAATGGCCTTTGTATGCCGAACTGTCAGCCCAACCTCTTCAACCTCCGCATCCCCCAGATGATCGTCCGCACTCCGCACCAACTCCACCTCATGAGCCTCATATCATGATCCATCATCCCACAAAATCGCATTGCTTGAGTGACACAGTCCCGGCTTCTCCTCGGCCAACTCCACCTGGCCTTGTAGCTCCTCATGGCCGTCGGCCGCAGCGGTTCCAGATCGGACGTTTCTCGCAGGGTGCGGTCAACGGCGGTCAACCGGGGCGGGTGGGACGTGCCCCGCCTCACTCGCCTTCCTCTCCACCTCCAAACCGAACCTGGCTGCACGACGCGGTAAATCAACCAGCAGCCTGATCAACCTGGCCAACTCCCGTTGGCTGGACATGCGTCTGCGCTAAGCCACCCACTCCAATTCCCGGATCTTCTCCTCGGAGCGACGACGAGACGACGAGACTGTCCGAGACGTCGAGCAGAGGGGCTGTCGTGGTCACTCTGGGAGAAAGCACCCGATCTGCGCCCTAACAGGTCTCCGAAATGGGTTGGGAAGGGCCCTAACAGGTTTCAATGGGTGACCTGTTGGAGGGTCCTGGTGGAGAAAGATGTTGCTTGCAGGAACTCACACGCTCTCGTGCAAACTATGTGCTCTCATCGTCCTGAACCTTCTCCATCTCTTCTGTCGCAGTCGCAATGGCGGCCTCCAATGCTCCACGCTGCAAAGCCTGAGCAATGCACCGTGGCACGCGATGCCGAACGCGATGCTCAGCGATCGTCACCGAAGCTACAGGTGAACAAAGAAAAAGGGTGCCATCCTCCCACAAAGAACGCAGCCAAGTGTAACTGCCTGCTTGGCTTACGAATTACTTCAGCTGAAGCAACTGGTGACGTGGTTCACCAGTCGCTGACCGAGCTGATCTGAAGTGTTCACCAGCAAACTAAGCTCATTGAGGGCAAAAACACGGAATGGCTCTCGGAACTTAACATGATATATGGCTCATGCTGCAGCATATCTTATATCATGCTTTTATAAGGGAGATTTGGATGATGGCTTCGTCCCATGTTTTTCGGTCCCGTTCCCGCCGTGTCGTTGGGCACCGTGATCCTCCGAGCACCGTGCGTGATGAGCATGTTCCTCGGCCCGTGCCTTGGCCTCGGCAAAGGCTCAGAGCACGTTTGCTCTTCTCGGACGGCCGACATGGAGCCTCTGGGCAGGGCGAACGTGGAACGTATACGTAGTGAACATTTAGTTAACTGGCTCCTGGCTCAGGCTGCATGATCTGCATGCTCGAACGTGTCAATTCACCGAGTTCGTTCACTTCAAGGAGGACTTGGTCGCACGAGGTCTGACGGCCCATCACGTTCGTCTGGCCTGCTCCTTCGCAGCCTCTGCAGCTTTCTCGGCCTAGCGGACCACATATATCGGCACATGTGCCATGCCACTGAAGAAGAGCACACCTGACTGCCCTGTGGGGGTGGAAATGTCGACCCCCATCTACTCTTGAAACCACTGTACCAAGAACTTTCTGCCGAAATTGTGACTGCAAAAGGGTCCCGTCCTTGGCCTTGTCGCTCCCTTCCTGCTGTTCTTTCCTTCTAAAAGTCTCTGTTTTTGACGTCAAGCATTTCGGTTTCCAGGGGTTAGGGGGGCAGTTGCTCTTGGGTGGTGTTAGCTGTAACTCGTGTCGGCAGTTATTGTGGACCCACCACTTCACGAACGCGAATATAGGCTCTATCCTTTCCTCTTCCTTCTCCCTTCCACTGAAGGGCACTTCCTCCAACTGATCCCTTCAAGTACCTCCTCCTCTCCTTTCCTGCTCCTTTAGCCTGTGATCCTCAATCTATCTTTCAAACACCTGGTTCCAAGGACCGCGTCGTCCACTCAAAACTGGATCGCTCCACTGCTCCATCTGCTTCGCTGACCGCGTCTCCCTGCCAAGACCTTGATTGAAAAAGAACGACCTGACCACCCTCGCACCCCACACGGAAATGTCTCTCACCCCCCAACCACCCTCGCACCCCAACCATCATCGCAGGTGCTCTCTCTCTCTCTCTCTCTCTCTTTTTGTTAGTCCATTTCTTCTCGCATGGCCTCTGGTTCTTGCTCCGCCCGCTCCCCCCTGCGCCCGTGGACTCCACGGCCTTGCCTCCACGGCCTGCACTTGGGCCTTCTGCAGCAACTCCGAGGCCTTCGCCTCGGATCCGACGGATGCGACCCGAGGGGCTGGACGTCCGGAAAGGGGGGGGGGTAGAGGGCCTCTGGGGACCTGCCTTAAGCTCCCGAAGGTTGGATTGAGCTGATGGATCAAGAAGAACAGACATATGATGACATACCTGGATCTTGAGGATGTTGTTGAGGACTGGGCAGTCGAGTACAGCCCGGACAAAACCCACCAGCTTCTCGGCCGTCGCATTCCCGCCGGGGTCCCACGGGACTGACGATGGCCAGCAGGTCCAACGTGTTCAGCTCTCGGCATGAGATAGACCAGGGCCCCCTATTGTTTGGGGTGGTGAATGGATACCCCGAATCACCAGGAGCTATGACATCCCGTTTCAAACCGGGGGGCCCTGGAACGCCCTTACGTATGACCTTGAAGGCCCATGTGCCCCACATTGGTGTTATCAAAAAGGTCAGGGGGTGTGTTCAAAACATGTCAAAACAATTCACGTCAGCGCATCACGCTGACCAAGCCTTCGAACACGTCGACTGGACGCTTTTGCATCGTTTTGGCCGAGCGATCCTTTCCCAAGCTTCTCGCCACAGCTTCCCTGAGACGTGTCGTTTCAGCTTCAGCTGCCTGCAGTCAGACTGGTCCGAGCTGTGTAAGGCCTCGTGCTTTCACATGTTTTTTATCACTATATGACTATTAGAGTTATTTGAACCAAAGAGTTCTGATTTCCCATGATGTCCCCCCTTTCGATCTGCCACTACATCATGTCGCTTTGCATGACGTGGTTCCTCCGCAGCACCCCTGAAAAAGCGCGGGTGGTCGCCTCTTCATCTTCTTGAATCAAGCGCTGGTTCTCTAAGCAAAACGCCTCATCCGATCGAGCCACACTGTCGCTTGGATGAATGGACGAGACTTGATCTAGCAAGGGGTTGCTCTGAGTTCCGGCTCCCTGCTTCAGGGAGATATATGTAGGAATATGAATGGAATATGGATTATCCCATTACCAGTAACAGTGGATGATGGTTAAGGTTGCGGGCCTTGTTACAAAATAGTGACAATTGTTCGCTGACTGTTACAGGTAAGAACGGACAGATCCAAGATCATCTTTACCCCCACAGCTCCCTACGTCGCCGTCACTTCGCAAAAAGCTTCGACCGAATCCGCCCCCCTCCGGGCGCACCTGATCTGCGGCCGCTTGAGCCTCCATCTCCTGCAAACCAGAAGGGTGACCTCTGGATCTTGAAGGATGAACATGCACATAAATATATTGACATCATAACATCATAACATGACACAATAAATGATGATAGATGGATCAAGGAGAACGAATACCACAACATACCACAACTCCCAGCATGCGAGCCATCCAAGCCACACCAAAGGACACGTTCCTTTGAGCGACCAACCACGGGAGCGACCAGCACGGTGGATTTCCCCTCGGCGGCGGTACCAGCCTGGGCTGCAGCCTTTCGGATGGCCATTTCAGCCTTCCGTCGCCGTGCCGCTCGGAGGTTTTGGGAGGTTTCAGCATGTTTCAGCGACGCGCTCGGCGGAGAGCGCTCAAGTGAACGAGCGCCACGCGACTTACTTGGCACATGTGAGGATCGTCCAGCTATCCTTCAGGTGCCACCAGCGACGGCTCGCGCGCCTTCTGCTTGGCCATCTGCCGCTCCAGCTGCGCGGTGCGGTCCTCTGCTTCTTGATGGCGGTCGCGGTGGAAGAGCAAATCCTGAGGTGCAGGAAGGTAGGGAATCACGTCATCTCTCTTTCTTTCTTTCTTTCTGTCTTTCTTTCTTTCTTTCTTTCTTTCTTTCTTTCTGTCTCTCTCTCTCTCTCTCCCCATCGCCATCTGCAAAGTTCAGCTAGGCATCACGTCATGCTACCCCATGTGTTTTGTTGGGAAGGTGCTGTTATTTTGATGGTGTGATTCCGGAATCTGACCATCTAGTACAGAAGCTAAGCTCAGGTTTAGATCGAGCCACAGGATCTGGAACCCGGTGACTCGACCCGGGTATCTCTCGCAGTTCATATCGTTTCGGACTCCCACGTCCCGAACTTGGGGAGAAGAAAAAAGCTAAACATAAATCAGGAGCAACAAACATATATATATACATACATATACTACAACAAATAATACAGAGCCAAACAAACCAAGTTAACCAACCTCCTAAAACCGCCGAACCTCGTCCGACACACAACACCACAAAGACAGACCCCACGAGTCCCGACCTCTCCGCGGGTCCCCACCAAAAGCATCTCCGCGCGGTCCGAGGGGCGTCCCGCAGGTCGGAGATCTGAATACTCCGCCTGCGACGCGGCGCTCGTTCCGCTCGTTCCTTCATGTTCAGATTGTTTCCCTCCCGAAGTCGCTCGAACATGGTAACTTGGAGTTCCGATCTTCCAGTCGTACCTACCTTCTCAGCTTCACCACGACTGGAGCCCGCCGTCCGGTGCTCCGCTCCGCTCCGGTGCTCCACCGTCGACCAACCCACCGGTCCGCCGGTCTGACCCGGTGTGACGAACGCGCCTGGAGAGTTCCATCTCATGGTAGTCATCCATGGTGAATGACTAAGAGGTCTCCGGATGGTATATATATATATATAGATATAGGCCACTAATAGGCGGATATAGGCGGATCCTGGGTGTCCTGGCCTTCGACTCGACTTAGCCTACCCTACTTAAGCGGTCTCCAGAGGGGGCACCCTGTGGAAGTGGTAGGTAGGAGGTTTAGTGGAAGGATGAGGTTAGGTGTTGAGCATTGCTGCTTCTCAATCCAAAGTGCTTGGTGGAAAGATATGACAAGCCACAAGAGTTGTGCGACACTGGCATACTTTGAGCCAGCTGAAGTCACCTCTTGGCCCAAGCTTCACATCTGCCATGAAGGAAACAAACACGCAAGACCTTCAGACCCCATCCTGCCCCAGCGAAAACGGAAGGAAAAGGGCGAAACTTGTACCACCAACATGTACCCCCTACAACCCCTGCCCCATTCATGTTCACCCATCGCTAAGCCTCATTTTCCGAATGCGCCCGTCGCTGTACTGGGCATTCCAGAAAACACGTCTGCATCGCAGGTGTCTTCACTGCACAGAAACCAAGGAGATTTGGGTTCAGCTCAAAGTCATCACCGGGCCACATGCACAGTTGTTGCTTGTTGTACATATCAGATCATATCAGGTCCTCTCATTGAGTGGTTGCTGTTTCCAATGCCCCTTTGGCAGCTCCAAGTTGCCATGCTGCACATCTCACTAAAACTTACTTACTGGTCATTCTTCAGGTGTTGATCACTAAGAAGAGGAGGAAGGCGACCAAGCATGTCAAGCCAATGATCAAGCATAACCTGTCAGGAGCAGACAGTTGAGAGGGTTCACCCAGTAGCTATGCAGCTCGAACAGGAGCAAACAACTGGCAAAGCACTAGCTCCAAACGATGGAAAATACATGAAAGTACAAATCTTGACTTCGCCAAGTTGCTGCTTGCTGTCACTGGTCTTCAGAAGCTTTCCAATTCGCTTCATGACCTTGGGCTTCTGTCCAGAAATCGAATCCGAAGTCCGACTGAAAAGAACAGACCATGCCTGCCTGGCACAATGCCGGGCAACTGGCAAAACACATCCCTGTGAACAGCGGCCAGTCGGACTCTTCCCAAGTCCAGTCATGACTCATATTTACTCATATTGTACCCCCTGCATATGGCGGAGGTGGATATATATCTGACAACCCAAGACTATGGAGTCCCAAAACGACTCCAACCAAAACGGCTTTGTTCCGCGCCCCTACTATCGCCGCACGGGCCTCTTCGTTTTCGGCCGGGCTTTTGGGGGGCGGATCTCTCTCTCTTCTCCTCCGGTGCCGGGGTCTCCCGACGAAGTTCAGCTTTTCGGCTTCCTTGTCGATGTCCTGGCGAGTCCGAAGTTCGGACCGTCCCGGCAATCTCCCGGATGACCGGGAGACCACGCACAGCCGTTGAACCCCCAACGGGGATCGTGGGGGGGGGTTCTGGTTCGAACCCTCCTGGGGCGTTTTGGATGAACCTGTTTGGGACCCAAGGGTCCGTGGTTTGGGACCTAAGGTTGGGCCCTTCAGCTGCCAAGAGATTACTTGTGGTATGCCAAAGTTCCTGGGATACGAGCTCCATGCCAATTCTGTCCTTAACCCCTCTGCACCACCAGCACTTGTGAGGTTCTATGATAGGATCCTAGGGTGCCATAACTGGTGCAATATGCCATCATCATCCATCATCCAGGACGGGGTTCTCGGTCGTGAACGGTGGTTCTGCGCTGGTTCTGCGCCCCCAACAAACACCCCAACAGGCCACGCCGCGACCCGGAACCGGTCGATCGATCTCCTCGTCCAGGTCTTGAAGCAACTTCTGCTGCTCCTTGAGCTCGACGTTGATGATCCTTGGCGCCACAACAGAAACAAAAACGCCGGACGCCTCGCGTCCATCGCGTCCGACCGGTCTTTTTGGAGCAGGGTTAGCAGCTCCACGAGGCGCTGCACGCGTCGCTGCACGTCACGGGAGATCGATGTTTTGAATCCCAAGTACATCGTGGCAATCCCAAAGTCCATCCTGATGTTCTTTCTTTCTTTCTTTCAATTGGACGCTTCGATTGGACGGACCGGCGTCCTGATGTTCATGAAAACTGTCTATCCACTCGATTCCTTCACGAAAGCTCAAACCTCGCGGACCGCGAGGTTTAAAGGGAAACGGCAGAGCTGTGGAGCTGTCCAGGCCATTCGGTCCCAGCCATCTACAACACTGCTAAAGGGATAAGACTCGACCGTGCACCGAATGGTTGTACACGTGACAGTCGTGGTCTCCAACCAATCAACCAGCCGAGATGTGCCCTGGAAGATCAACGTGGAACCTCAAAACCACGTCGGGTTGTAGAGGAAAGTCGTCTTACAAAGCTCCATTTTCAGGTTGTAAATCTTCCCGGGCGCAGTGCAGCAGCAGCAGCAGCACTGACAGGTGGAGCAGTCCACTGTCAGCTGGTCCGAGCCGCTGAGCCGTGTTTCCCAGGCGCTGAGCACTCAGTGAGAGCATCTCCAAGTCCTCCGGCCGTACGTCAACGGCTGAGTGCCAACACGAAGCGGTGGAGATTCTCATTATGATCTTCAGACTAAATAACTGTAATTAACTCAACCCTGTGGCCGTGGAACTTGAACTCTGCCGAAGGTAAGACAGAGTAATTAGATTGGCTTCAGCTTACTGCGTATGTTTTTTTGTTTTTTCAAACTGGCTTGATGATGGTGCCAGTCATGGCAACGTCTTTCATCTTGCATGTCGTTTGCTCCTCATCCTGTTGTGCAGTCATCTGCATCTGCTGCTGCCGCTGGCGATCCAGAAACGCCTGGTTCTCCTGGCGCGGGAAGCCGGGAGGGCCGCGCCGGGCAGAGAAGGCGACCCGACGTGCCACCTTCCCGTGGCTCCTGCATAGCACTCCTCTGGCGCTCTTCTCCTCGGACAGCGGACGATGGCCAGGGTGTTCCCGGTACAGACATGCACCTGGACCCTCTATAGAAAATGGGACATGGCCCCATAAAAACAAGTACCCATTTGCCGAGGTACTTATAATGGAGTCTATGATCTGCACTAACCATAATATGTCTTTAACTATATGCCAATGTCCTCGTCTACCGGTATTTTTTGTTGACCTCATATATAGGTCTGCCGTCCGCAGCCCAGCCACTGCTGCGAGCACTGGAGGCGGCCGAAGACAGCAGTGCCTGGCACCCCGAAGGAGTCTCAATGGCCTATGGCATCAATAGCCAGTGCAGCCAGCAAAATCACATACTAAAAAATTTGATGGAACTATATGGAACTGTCATTGTTATTCAATCGCCCAATGGTGATTCAAACAGACCTCCAACCAATGTGTTTTGAAAACCTCCCACTTTCTTCCAACCGTTTCATCCCATTTCTTCTGGTCGCACAGGTCGCGACTCGCCCGAGCGATCGGTGACAGATCGCCCGAGCCGATGACTGGGTGAAGGAAGGCGTGTGTTTTGGGGGGGCGAACGAATGGAAGTGATGTCTGACCCAACTTGGAGATAGATGCCAGGAAAAAATCCTAGACTCATGATGCTTTTAAAGGTCTTATAGTCTTACCAGACTCATGAGCTATAGCTACAAAAGATCGATATACAGATCTCATGAGGAGAAACAAAAGAAGCTGCACACGGTCCCTAGCGGCTTAGCGATGAGTGCCTTTTTTGGGGGGGCAAAGTCTTCCGCTTCGGGTTTATCGCCTTCTTGTCGTTCTCGAGCTTCATCCGAGTCTGTGGCCCACGGACATCCTGCGACGAAGCGCTGAGCCAACGGCTTGATGAGTCGACTGGTAGACTCTTGATTGATGAGCCACCCGAGTGGTAGAAGAGGTTCTGCAATTCAACTGGGAGGTTGTGTAAAACCGAGGGTCTTGACTGGGTCATTGAAGTCAAACCCATGTTTCTTTGCTAATAATTAGGTTTAGGTTTTGTACTTGTGGTGAGTCAGCCCTATGATGGCTATATCAGGTGGTTGGAGATTTCTGCATCACTACCCGCAAGCTCGCAGGTAGTTCAAGAAATTGATTCTTCAAACGAGTCGTTGCTATATGTTGCTATGCATGATGGTTCAACATAATGTAGACTCTTGCAAGAGTCTAAATGGTGTCTCTCAATTTGAATGGAACAACCTCTGAGAGAAGGGGCGGGCGCCCATGAATCAAGAGTTTACAATTGGTGTAATCCAAGCGTCATCCGCCGAGGAGGGCACCCCAAAACCATGTCCAACTCCGCCGAGGAGCCCCCGAAGTGGATGGGCGAGCCAGCGCGAACACCGAGCGGCTCGCGAAAACCCGAAAAAAACAGAACCACCGAGCGAGCGAATCCTCTGAATTCCCGCCCGACCTCTCAGGAGTCGCTCCACGTTCCCGCGGTCCTTCTGCAACTCCTCCAAGGTCTTGTGGCAGTCGTTCGCAAAGCGCTTCCGACTCGCCAGCTCGCCGTCGCTCACTTGGAATTTACTGCGATTCCCTTCGACCATGCTGATGGTGGCCTGGAGCCGCAGCTTTGACCCGTCCGGAACAACCGACAGAACCAGGGTTCCGGTGTTGGTCTTCGTCTTGGACTGGTTGGGCTTCAGGTGCTTCAGGTGCAAAGCGACCACCCGGGTCGAAAACGGAAGTCATAACCAAAACAAGACCTCGGCCCACCGGTTCCGACCCGGTAGACCGGCCAAAAGGAACGGTTCTGTGCTGCTGTCTGGGGAAAGCTGACTTCAGACGTGCAGGGGTATCTAAGCGTGCTTAAAATCAAGGAATAGAGCCCAATAGGATTCCAGAAACCCACCCGGTCAGGCTGGACAAGCCCACACTTCTAGGTCGACGGGATCGGAAGTGTTAGGTCTTAGTCTTTGCCGCCTTGGTGCCCACCCCCACAGTGAGACTCCCATTCTCCCACCCCCACCAACCGCGGAGGATTCCAAGCGATTTCTTTAAGGGGCGTTTTGGAATGGCTTTTTTGGTGGGAATAGTATCCAAAAGTAATATATATATATATGTATATAGCCTCCATTATCTTCATTATCTTATATATATATACGGTATACTCCTTCATATAGATGCCGCCTCTCCAACATTTGTGCGAGCGCAAGGGCTTGTGGTCCCTCTTTTCTGCCACGGCACGTGGATATCATCCAAGTCAAGTCCCAGCTGCTCCAACTCCCCTGGCGCGGAGAGAAAAACGATCGCCCCGGCGGTCCCCTGCGGTCCCGGGGCCGCTGCCTGTGATCTCTTCGTGAAGTTGCTGGAAGCGGTGAGACCGTGCCGTATCCTCCGCCTGCAGCGACCTCTTCCAGTCTTGATGAAGGCCTCGACGAACGAAAGGTGTTCACGAAAGGCTACGCTTCCCCTCCGAAACATGACCAACCACTTGCAAAATGGTGTCAACTCAGCAAGCAAACACAGGCAGAAAACTATATGGCTTCTTTGAGGACAGTATGCCTATCATTCTGGAAAACACACGTCTGGTAAAAAGCATAGTAGATCTCCCTCTTGCTTGGACAGCGAGTCTCCCTTAGTCAATTTGGCACCTCGTTCACCACCCCCTTTTCTTCTTCGCCCGCAAGACTCTCCGTCTCGTTTGCAACGCCTTGGAGTTTCTCCATGGCTTTGGCCACTTCCTCCTTGGCCACATAATACGGGTCGGAGGCACTCAACATCGGCCGGCTTCAGGTCGGTCCCCCTCGGGTCGGGTCGGAGACGAGCGAGCTGGCGCCGGTGAAGGCTTCCGGTGGCGAAACGTGAAGAAGTAGCACATGTAGCTAGCTTTCACATGTGTTCAGCCAAAGCCAAGGTAGTTCTTGTGGCTGGAGCCGCCCCAAGTTGATGCAAGTTGTGACTTTGCTGCTGTTGATGTCTGAAGCCAAGCACTGCCTGGGTGTCTGGGCATGTTCTTTCCTCACAAGGTTTGAAGCTTACAGCGGCGGCAAACGCCTCCAAATGAGACCAAATGTGGAATTCTCCGCCACTTATCCCTTAACAGAACGTCGTCTGTTCTTCGGGCTTTCTCCAACTGGCTTTTAAAGGCGGTCGAATGCCATGTCGGCAGGTCGTCCCTGGACGGTAGATCTCTGAATCACTTCTACCAGCACCTGCTTCGTCCTCTAGGGGCTCTGATTCTTGCAGACTGACCTTTAAAGTGACAGGTGGTGACCTGGCAGGTTTCGGGCCCTGGTGTAGGGGCTAGGCCGATGCGGTACACCGGCAATATCTCAAGTTCCGGTCCAATCATGCTCCCTTAAGCTTCGCCACACTCTGAAGACCTCAAGCGCACGCGTGCGCTCGTGGGTTCCGCGCGGGTTCCGCGCTCCTTTTCATGCGAATGTTCTAAAGGCACTCAGGCTGCAACTGGACTGTCGGAGGCACCCACCGCACGCCACAAAGCAACGAAGCCATAAAGACAGTCTGATGCCGCAAGACTTGAAGTTACTTCAACTACTTCTCAAGCTTGGCCAGCAAGGCTGGCGCCTGGTGCGCGCGTCCGGCTCTCTTCTGATCCTTTCGGATCGTTCATTCCTTTCCTGGGGGGGCCCTTGCATTTGCAAGTCCTCCCTGCGTGGAACTCATCGGCACGGGCTCCCCCCCCCATGGGGGGCGCCGATCGATGCTGTTTCTGGGGACACGATCGGAGGAAACCGACCGAGAACAGCCCTTCGGGGGGCGCCAGGCCCTTCGAAATCGGATCCAAAAAGGCGACTGAGATGTGGATCAAAACCGGACGTCACTTCCGAGGGGTGTCCCGCAGACTGGGTCTAAATGGCTCGCTGCGCGGAGCCGGTGTGGGCCGACCACTCCAGCGGTCGTTCTCACACCGATCAGCGGCACCGGTGGGAGCTCTCACTGCGCCGTGTGGCGCGGGTGGAAGTTCTGAGGATCTTCACTCGAGTTGGTTTCGAAAACGTGTCATCTGAAGACATGAACCTGCACGATGAAATGACAAAAATTTACTCCACCAGTGCATAGTAATCATTATAATATATACCCTATAGGCTTCCAACCACCATATAGCGTACATAGTCTACACCTTTCGGTGGGAGGGTGCCGCCGTCGAGCTGACTCCACTGTCCAAACCACGAAGACTCGCTGAAGGAACCTCGTGGGGGACAGCTGAAGGAAAAGGATTCGAGGTCCACGGTTCCTCCGTCGGATTGTCCGAGGGACGGTATTTATACCGCGGCTTCGGGCGGAAGAGCACATGAAGACGTCACGTGCTTCTAAGTGTTTCAGCTACAGTTTTCGGGATGGTCAGAGAGGACAGCGTTCACGGTGGGCAACAGCGAACGATGAACCAAGCGTGTCTTTCTGGTGATTCCAAGCCGATGCTGAAGAACACCACCCGTGAATTTGGCCATCTCTGTCAGGGTTCCTTTCTCGCCTCACTTCTTCTTGGCAGTGGGCCTTGGGACAGATCGATCGTCATCTCAAGGCTTGAGATCCACGCCGCCCGGCGAAGCGAAAACCTTGAGATCCCGGCTTCGTTCGGTTCGATTCCGCACTCGCATGACAGGCGAAGATCGACAACCAGACGCTGCCCGTTTTCTCACAGAATTCGTTTTCGCGAGGTGTCGCACGGAGGGTCGCCGGCGCGAAGCTCTGCACCAAGGAGGGCACTTGAGCACAATGAACTTGCACATCAGGGTCCTTGGTCGAGCGTCTTTTTCGCTACGGTGCGGGAGGTGAAAAATGATCTATTTAAAACTGGTACCGTGCCCCCACAAAGGCTCCGCAAAAAAGGAACTTCGGCCAGTGGGTCTACCATCAACCTATAGCCACAAATACATATTGTGCCTACATTGACCCCTCAAACTACCCCGATGTCGGTAAATATGTCAATCCCATGGATCCCCCTTTCAATTCGCACTCACACCCGGACTGTCAATTCTTTAAGAACCCCAGGTTCAGGGTCCAGAAGTGGCACTAAAAAATCAAGGACATTCCAGGTTCCAGTTATAGACTGGCACTGGCACTGTGTTCATCCGTGTTGATTATTTTTTATGACAACCCGGGTTGCCTGATCTAGAGGAAATTCGCTGGAACCGGGTTTCCCATGGTATGTTCATCATCGGGGTGAAGCTTCCTTCGTTCGGCCCCACCGCAGCGAAGCCACCCCATGACCGACTCAGTGCGCCGAGCGAGGCAGCGAGTCGTTGAAGGTGACCACCCAAGGCCCAAGGGGACGAAGGAGCACAACCAAGAGTAACAAGGGCATCGCTACTAGTAACAAGTGCATTACTAGTAACAAGAAGCTAGTAGTAGCTACTTGATAGTAGCAATGCCCTTGTTACTATAGCTCGGGGGTGCCGGGCCTCTTCAAATCAAAGTCGGGGTGCCCCTGTCACGTCCACTCAACTGACTGAAGACCACCTGTGACTCGTGGAGTTTGGAAGATCGCTCGGGATGGGCTTGGGTCAAGCTCCACTCCTCCAAACCACCGGAGAAAAACACTCCACTCTCCATCACTCTCCCTGCTCCCAGAGCGCTCATCCAACGTCATCATCGCTCCGGCGTTGTCGAACTCCCCACAATAGTTGGGAGCGCTGAAGAGCGTCACCTCAGGTGGCCCACCGACCGGAGACGGAGCTGGACGGTCAGACGGTCGGTCGCCCGACCGGGAGAGACGGAGCGGGACCGCTGCACCTCTTTCGCCCGGAAAAACCAGGTAAAAGATCAAAAGAGTTGACCTGCGTAGTCGCATTGCAAGATGAATTAAAGAAATGGCGCTGTTCGTAAAAAATAGTAAAAACCACGAAGTCACAAGTCAATGGCTGTTGAAATCTCAGCGCCGTGGTTTTGGCAGAGCAGATCGAACTCTTCTTTTCGGCTGCCCTGCTCCAACGTTTGAGACCCGGACCAGCTGTCGTTTTCCAAAGAATTCGTACCTGGCGAAGTCGTGCAAACTGTTTTTCTGCGAACGGATGAAAAGGCGTGCCCAGGCCCCGTTCTAGCCCTTAGTTCAACATGAAGCTCGCGCGCTAAAGCTCCTTTTTCCCTGGTTGGGCACTTGAGCCAAAAGTATATGGCAAGTACCTATATAGCAACTATACTGGGACCTCATCCCTATTGACACCCCCCACATCCGTGCTTCGACGGGGAAGGGAGATGAGTGGATGTAAAAACCGGAGAACGAATCACATTCTCAAAAGTGTATTGGAGGTCAACCAGTATGTTCTATTGAACTGAATTGGCAAAAGATCTTGCATTTGCCTGAAAGTCGGATCAAACAGGTAACGGAGCTACAAGCAGAAAACGTGCACCTACCTATGGTATCATGCGATTACCAGCGGTGTAACACACAATCCTATCTCGCTCCCATGATGCCAAAACGGTCATCATGAATTACCCAAGATCCCTCAGTACATGAAGTACCGGAAGTGGTATGTCGGAATGACCCCAATGCTCAACCATTCGTGAGTTGTCGCATGTAGTCAGCACCGACAAAGCCAATGTAGTCCTTGATAAGCTCAACGTTCCTCGGATTTCCCGCTCGGATCTGGTTCTCGAAGAGCTTCAATTTCTGTGCTTGGATATCGGATACCTCTATGCCATAGTAGCGGCATGCAACGAGGATCTCCTTCGTGACATTCTTCCGCTCCGACTTGATGGCGGGGCTAATGTCGATGAATTTGTATGGAGCGGCACTTTCGTCATCTGGTTTCTGATAGTAGCTATATCGGCTCGCTCCGAAGGTCTTCCTGATCAAGCGTCTGATGAAATTTGAGATGAATGCCAACTTCTCGACGATCTCCTCCTGGGTCTCAGACCTCCGAGCCTTTGGATCACTCATGTTACGCCGAGTGCTGCCGACCTCCTTGAGGTACTTGTGGCTAAGCCCGCAGCGGATCGCAGTGATCATCATCGGGTGAACAACGTGGGCGTGGAACTCATAGATCTGCCACGCTTCTGTTGCAAACGTGTCGTTGGTCCATTTGGTCATGCCTACGACCTCGGCTCTCTGGAGACGTCTTGGAAACCCAGTATCCGGATCATTCGGTACTAATGGCCATCTATTGTACGGAGTGTCATGCCGCTGTCCATCGTCGAACCTTCGCAGTACGTCTTCACGACTCTCAAAGCAGTTGATGTCGAACGTCGCGTTGGCCAAGCTCTTGATCAACTTCATCAACCTCAAATCAAACTGCTGTGTGACTGCAAAGTTGTGGTCGATGGGGATAGCAGCTTCTTGTGGCAATTCATCAATCGCGAAGGGGAAAAGGCTGCGGAAGTTCATTCCCGTATCCATCTTGAGGGACTTCCCGATATTCGGGTTCGCCTTCAGCTTCATCCGGTCGTTCCTTCATAATGATAGGAACTTCCTCCTCTTCCTCTCCTTCGGATTCCTCGACGTCAATGACCTCTTCGGCTGTCTTGCGTGCCTTCTTGATGACTTCATCGATGTTAGCACCTGCAGCAGAAGTTGCTTCACCGGAAGAACTGGCTGGGACATCTTTCGGAGGTGATCGTTGATTGCGGTCTCTTGTCTCCTTGGGTACCACATGTGTGAGTTTCCCATTCGCGATCAACACCGCTACGCAGTGCGGACATACCGTCAACCGCACATCGACTTCGCCAAGACAGTTAGGACACGGCCTTGAGTCATAGTCTTTCATTGCCCGGCGGTACACGATCTCCTCAAAGATTTCCTGCCACTCGGTGCTATCATGTTCTGGGTGTACGCCACTCTCCTCGATCATACCCAATAGCTTTGAGATTTTGGCGTCGTCCTCGGAGTAGGTATCGTCCTGAACTTCAACCGCTAAACTCTCAAGCTTCTGAAAGCGTGGGATCATGATCGGGTTTCCGTATTTGGACTCCAGAACAAGGTAGCTTCCAGGGTCGGGTTCTCTATTGAGTAACCTGATCCATTCGATCTCCTCAGGCTTTCCGGGTTCTGCATTGTCGCATTGCAACCATGCCCCTTTAACCTCATCGAAGGGAACGACGTTCTCAACCAATAGAGAGCCAGTCGCTGAGATGAGAAGTCCGTACTCCTGCAGCTTCCACACCGGAATGTAGAGAACCACTGGGCGATCACTCAATGCGACCTTACGACCCAGCCAAGGTTTTCCCTTGTAGCCCTGCTCCCA
>CAXAMN010008458.1:99849-125010 GCA_963970005.1 Durusdinium trenchii
TCTTGCTAAGTGAACTTCTTCTCCTTTCTTCTTGGAGGTTGCCACGATCTCATCATATTCTCTCAGCCACGACCCGTCGAATGTTTCCTCGTCCCAGAGTCCGCCCCATTCATCCAACATAGATTGCATTGCCTTCTTATTGGATAGGATCTCGGCACGGCTCACAGGTCTTGATACCACAGCGTTGAACAACCTGTTTCCCATAAGTTTTGGGCGATGTTGCGTGTCACGCACTACGCATGGCATCATCGGAAATGGTTCATCGACTATATCGTTGTCGATAGGGTCACCAGTGATGCAACAACATATCTGACCGTTCAGTGGATTGTAGACGTTCTCCGTCTTCCAAGCCGCCACAGCGAGATTGTCATCGCTGTCCTCCCACATGGCGCTCTCGTCCCAGTCGGTGAGGAACTCTTCATCACTGGGGACACACGTGGACTCGGATGTAAAGGATTTGGGCGACCATGGGTCCTCATCATCATCAGTGTCCCACTCCATAAAGGTAGTGGGCATAGCCAGGCTTGGTCCACCCTCACCCTTCTCTTCCTCGCCCTTAGATTTCTTTTCTTTCTTGGACTTCTTGTCCTTCTTGGTTTTCTTATCCTTCTTGTCTTTCTTGGACTTCTTTTCACTACCTCCTCCATCACCTTTCTCGACGTCTTCCAGGTCCTTCAAGAGTTCATCGTGTTCCTCGTCCTCCTTTTTATCCGTGCTGCTCCCAAGCCCTTTTGCTTTCTTCGACAATCTATCCACGACCCTGTCTACATGCTTCCCGGCCTTCTTGGCTATAGCTCTATCTTTCACCGATAGCTTCTGCCATTCTTCGGGTGTAAGGTAGTCCTTGGGTCTTGGTGAGTTGTGGAAGAGTCGCCTCCCATCCGATCCCACTCTATATAGACGACCGTCCTTTGCGATCTTGACATGTTCGCCGTCATTGTTCAGGTAGACTACGTTGTCACCTGCCCCCCCGACGGAGTAGTGATCGGGACCGGAGTAGTCCTCTTTCTTCTTTTCTGCGAGCTCCTCCGTTTTCTCATCCTCGATCGCGTCAACTTCGCTAGCTTTCGACTTCAGATCCCCGTCTGGTGGATCAGGCGCATCATCGTCGTCATCCTGATCGTCGCTGTCGTCGGGATCGGGTAACTCGGGATTGGTAGGTGCATCCGGAGAACCGGCTCTCTCCTTCAGGACTTTCATTCCCTCGAGAGTGCTGTTCAACCTCTCGTACTCTTTCTTCAGAGGGAATTCTATTCCGTCGTCTTGAAAGATCTTTTCTGTGATGTGGGGAGTAATCAATTTCCTCAACGGTCTCTCGGCATCATAGCCTAGATTTTGTTGTGCGAAATCGCTTATAGCCCAGACTTTGTATTTCCTCGACCAGTTCATCCCGGTCCCCATAACGTACCCTGCGAAGATGCCAGGTATGCTCTTGGGGTCGAACTTGTGATCCTGGTCCCTTTCTCTCGCGTCACTAGGTTTGAAGAACACCTTCGCCCCGAGTGGTATCACCATGCCTGGGAATTCGCTCTTGTGCAACTTCAACCATGCACTGCTACCATCGCTCAGCTTCTCGATGTTCAACAAATGGCTTACACATTCCACCGCGAATGGCCAAAAACATGGTGGTAGTCCGGCCTCTAGTAGGCATGTCGATGTGGTAAGCATCATGAACTGATTGTTCCTTTCGGCGAGTGAATTGTTCTGGGGATGTCCTGGAAGCGACTGGTCTAGTGGAATCCGGAGTTCCTTGAGTGCTGCTTCAAATTGCGGCGCGTCATCCGAGTAAGCGTTGGTGACTTTTCTCTTACCGATGTAGTGCTTCATCGCCTGCACCACTTCGTCACTATTGCTTGCTTTCAAAGGATAACCCCATATCACACCAGTGAACCGATCTCGAATCACCAGTACATCCTTATCCGGCATGATCCCATCTCTCGCCATCTTCTGGGTGTTCATGAGATCGAAAGTGATAAGGTCACCGAATGCCTTCAATTTCCGTTTGAAAGCTCCCTTGCTAGTCTTGTAGTGCTTCATCTTTGCTCTCACACATGACTTGCAGTATGGGTTCTTGTATCGGTGCGTCATCAGGTGCAATATGGATTTCGCCTCATTCTTCAGCACTCCTGGTTTTGATAGTCTGGCTTCCCCGTCGACCACATCGACTTCCAATAGTCCCTCTTCATCTTCACCAATGTCACTCTCCTCTCGCTCAGAATCCGCATCACCTCCATGTTCGTCGTCTTCGGCTTCTTCAGGTTGGTCATCGAGATCACGACTGACTCTCGGGTCTTCCCCGTCGTATCCCTCTTCAGGGGAATATCCGTCATCGCCGTGTTCCTCTGGCTCTCCTTCGTCGCCTACAACGGCTGGATTGATATCAGATTCACCATCCTGATCTCTCTGGTTACCTTTCTTCTTTCTCCTCCGTCTCCGTGGTTTCTTGGGCGGAGGTTCCTCTTGCTGCGTCTCCTGACCTGCTGCGGCCTCGTCTTCATGCCCCACACCTGATAGTATGCGATGAAGTATCGTAGCCAAGCCATCTGATCTTGGTAAACATCTCCCGTCGTCATCATTCACCTTGATGTAGGGTATGTTGTCACGCACCGATAACGGAATCTTGTTCGCGTTCTGGTCGATGAGGTATGGCAATTGATTTGCCGGCCATATGAATGAGTACCCTTGTTCCATGCACCGCTTCCCGATGGAAAAGACTGATGGTGTGCTCTCCAACACGTGTGCCTCGGACATCATGGGTAGTTCGTCCACATTGATGTCCACCATCTCTGATGTACTAGTTACACCATTCGCTGTCATGAAGCTCACGGATTTGGGTCCTTCCTTAGTGGTAAGGCCCATGGCATTGACTTTCTCTCTTGATATCAAGTCGTGTCCACATCCCGTGTCCATGATGAAGCGTATCGGTGGTCCATCATACCTCTCCACAGCCATGAACATCGTGTCTCCTGGTATCGTGTGGTTGACAGGATCCTTCCTTACTACCTCGCTGGTGTTGAAGTCTGACAGGTCGACGTTCACTTCGATTCCTTCATCTTGAGTGATTTGTATCCATGCCTTGGCAATGTGTTCAGCAGAAAATAACTCCATCATCTTACCTTTGGCATGTGCTACTCGCGCAGCTATATTGTTCACTCTGAGGGCTCTCAACGATGAAATGAGCTCGGTATCCACCTTCTGTACCTCACTCTTCTTCTTCCTGAGGGGACGGGTGTTTAGTTCGTTACCAGGATCGCAGGGGAACGTGGTCACATTCGCCTGGTCATCGAATCTGACTTTAAAGCGAAGCGCCAACCCACCTCGTCGTACGTTGGGAAGTGCTGGTTGTATGTCCTCATCATCACTCTCGATGTCCCCGCAAAGCATGAAGGCTGGCGCAGCCGGTTTGGGCTTGGCTTTGCCTTTAGCCTCTTGTTTTGCAGCAGGAGCAGCTTGGTGCTGACGTCGACATTTGTCCCCGAACTTGCACGATCCTTTCTGCCAATTCCAACAGACCTGATCCTTCATTGGCTTAGGGCTAGTGCTTCTGCCACCAGGACTCTTCGATCTGTCACCCTTGAGGTTGTCTGGTTTCTTAGCAGAACTTTTGTGCTTCTCCTGGTGACTAAACTTGCATTTGTCTCCTCTAGAACATCCATTTTTCCCATGGAAGTGGAAAGCGCATCCTATCTTGGACGTGTCTGCCGGAGTCGTTGACCTGTCACGATCCCCTTTTGGGCTCTTCGTGGTTGGCCTTCCACGATCCTGCTTCTTGTCCTTCTTTTGGTGATCCTTCGGATTATTCTGAGGAAGTACTGGAGCGGCGTCAAGCTTCGGTGGATCGGCCTTGGTATTCTTGGGCTTCGCTTTAGGGTCCTTCTTCTCCGCTGGTGTAGCCTTCACGAGGTTCCCAAAAGCCTTTTCCCTTTCTTTCTTGTTTGTGGTCTCGATTGATTTCCGTATCCACTTCGCCATGATCTCTCGTAACTTCTGGTAGGTCTTGTCCGGATCCTTGTCCAACATGTTGTCGTACACGGACAAGTCTAACGCCATAACTTTGGAATCCTTAATCTTATCCCAAAGCAGGTTGCGGAGTGCTTTGTCAGGAAGCATGTCGTCCGCATCCATACCTGATATGATCTCATCCCACTGTCCAAGGAATCTGGATAGTTGATTATCCCCAGGGAATTTTAGATCGAATAAGTGCTTGGATGCATACATCACATCAACGTTGTCGGCACTCCGGAAGCTGTCGACGATCAACGCTAACATTTCTCGTCCTTTGACCATTCCAGGAGTTGTGCCTCTCGCACGTCTCTGCATCATCTGCCTCACCTTCAGTTGTACGTCATGAGATCTCTCGCCTGCTGCGTGGATGATCGTATGTAGGGTGATACCTAGCTTAGCATCTATGCTAGCGAATCTTGCCTCGCCTGATGTCTCGAGCAGAAATGGGTCATATGGTGATTTGAAGGCATCCGAGAGCCACTGGATCCAATCTTCCTGTCTTTCGTCGCCCGATGCCGTCACGACTGCCGCTACAACCTGGGATTTCCAAACCTCCAAGTCGTGTATCTTGGGCCATGCAGGGATGTTGATCTTCTCGTGTTCCTTCCGAGATATCTTGGAGCCGCCCGAGCTAGAGGATGAAGCGGCACCATGTTCGGTTGCGGCTGCATTCTCTGCATTCAAGCGCTCCTCTTCGTACCTCCTCCGGTACTTGCTCCTCTCATCTCTGAGTCGTGCTGCATGCGCTTCGTATTCCATCATATCCTGTTGGTTCTGCATCATACCTTCGTAGTACTCCATTGCCTCCTTCTCCTCGGACCTTAATGACTTCTCGGTACGTCCAAGTTCCGCTCTAAGCTTGGTCATCACCTCATTCTCCACATTGGGTCCTGATCCCATATCTGGTGGTTTCAACGTCAGTGCGACCTTCAATTGTGCTTCACTTGCGCTCGATTCGATCAATTCTTCCTGAAGACGATTCAGCATCCTCTCTTTACGTAGAATGTCTTCTTCCAACATGTTCATCTTGACCTCAGCTTTCTTGAGTTCGGCGTTGGATGGTTGAGACAGTCGATCGGATCCTTGAATCCTCGCCTGTGCTAACTCCTCGTTCGCTCTCTTCAATTGCTCCCTGATGGTCATGATGAAGTTGTCCTGATTACAAGATTGGTTGCTGAGCTCCTCATTCTCTTCTGATAACCATTTGATCTTGCTTGTATACATTGCTTCCTTCATCTTCATCTCCTCAGCATATTCGTGTTTGTTCCTGGCACTCTGCCTTTGTAGTCCAACTAACTCCTGTCTATACAGATCCCTAATGTTCTCAGCATCTGAGACTGCAGTCATGACCTCGGTTATGGCTCGATCTCTTTGCGCCGATATAGCCTGGATCTCTTCCGTGCCGATGCTCACAACTTGACTAACCATCTCTGCGCTGTTGCGATCAGCGTACTCCCCTAACTGGGTGAGACGATCCCGCATTGCCACACGATCAGTGTCAATCTGGTATTGCAAATCGTGTGCTGCCGAGAGCAAACAGTCTCTGGATTCTGTAAGCTGGGAGATTCTTCGTTGATTTCCATATCCTTCGACATAACATTCTTCGAGGTGTGCCATCACTACTTCGTGGACTTCGGTCTCGTGTTGTATAATCTGGTTCTGTCTCTGCTCACATTCGACCATCCATGCGTTCTGGTGGTTCAACATATGCACTTCGGCAAGTAGTTGCGCACACTTCGCATTCAGGTCTCCATCGGCCCGTGCTAGTTGTAGGTTGTCAGTGCTTGCCCTTGCCCCGTCTCCAGCTTCGCTGTCCGACGGTACTGGTACAGTTGACCCATCCTCCAATGCTAGCACTCTCACAGCCCCGGTGTCAGTCCTCCTCCTCGTCTCCCTAGGGCTACGGCCTGATCTTGGTGTCCCCCCCGGTGGTGTCGATTGCGCTGACGGGGAACGACTTCGCGCTCTACCTGTCGCACCTTCTCTCACCACTGTCAGAGTCTCCACTTCGACCGTACCTGGACTAGAATTGTGGGATGCACTCATCCGATCTGCGGCCGCAGCAGCTGCTCCAAAGGATGCAGTGCTGGCGTCGGATTGTTCCATCTTCAGTGACTGAGGGTAACTGATCTATCCGATGCGTGTGCGTTTAGATGGTGTTGTGTAAGGCCGCAGCACGTACCCAGCTCCAAGGAGTCTGGATACGGCTGATAACCTGCGAACGGATGAAAAGGCGTGCCCAGGCCCCGTTCTAGCCCTTAGTTCAACATGAAGCTCGCGCGCTAAAGCTCCTTTTTCCCTGGTTGGGCACTTGAGCCAAAAGTATATGGCAAGTACCTATATAGCAACTATACTGGGACCTCATCCCTATTGACATTTTCCACTCTTCTCTAGGGTTTCTCTCATGTTTGTCTCCAACTGGTGCCTACCCAAATTTCACACCGGTAGCACCAAATCGCCCCGCGTGGTTCACCAGGCATGCCAGGGATGCCCATCTTCCACCACCTGGTGCGCCCTGCAAACCAAATCCAGGTTGTAGCGCTTCAGAAAGGCCGCCACCACATCTGTCCTGGAGAGAATTCGCACCTGGTTTCCGATGCAGTTCCGGTTTCCGTCCGCGCCTTCATCAGCGCCTTGATCAGGCTCCGCAAGAACACGGGTCGTCTCTGACAAGTTCGGTCGTTTGTGCCACTTAGAGTTGAACCAGGTGAGACCCAATCACACGAAAAAACGGGCTGATCGGAAGGTTCGGAGGAGGGAAAGATGTTCCTGAGATCCTCAGAATCGGACCGACCAACCGACCAACGCAGCGACGACGACCGACCCCCCCATCGGTCCCAAAGACGTAGGAGACGCCCCGGTCATTCTCCGCCCAGCCCACGTAGTCCCTGGCGGAGGGAAGGACCTTCACCAGGCGTCTCGGACCCTCAAATCATATCGAAATGATATTCCAAGACCATTTTAAAAATGGTTGAACTGGTTTTTGTAGTGTAAATTCCTTGGTTGGTTCGGTAAAGCCTATTAATTTAATAGTGGTTGGAAGTCTAGAGTATATATACCTAGAGTAGAACCTGATTGACCCCTGTTTTGGAGCCAAAACAGGGTCTTTTCATATCAAAACAGAGGTGAATTTGGGTTCTAGGCACATATATATATATATTTCTTTGTTCCAAAAAGATCGAGCTGTTCCGCTATGGCAATTGTTGTTTTCCCATATTAGTTTCTGGCTGTTTCAGTTTCCTGGTTCTTTTTGGCCGGCTTTTTCGGCATTGAATGGAGCTCCATCGGATGGAGAAGGCGGGCAAAACTCCTGCCTCCTGTGACCCTGTCAGAGGCTTGTCACCGCGATAGGTTTCCAGCGCTGAGGATAGAGGGACATGTTGACGTCGACATTACAAATAATTACAAATACTGCATTGAACAAAAAAGACTCTCTATCATGTGGAACCAGATCTGGAACAGACATGAACTCTCGCGGTTCGCGGTTTCTGTTCTGCTCGGTACATGGTATGTTTCAGCTCTGCCCGGACCGATGGCCCGTCCTGTCGGGGTCGGACCACAGCCTCGAGCGGGGAGCGGGGAGGTGGAAGTCACCAGGCCGAAGATCTTCACAACAACTGGAGGTTTTGCCAATGTATGGCAAGTATGTGGCAGATCGACATACCTGGCAAGACCCAAGTATGGAAAAATGACTGCAGACTTGGCGATAGTTTTCAAGAGGAAAAGGCAAAAAACTTGACATTAGTAGTTGGAAAATACAGGTATGTAGTTTCACCCTGAGAAGGTCTTCGTTTGAACAATTCTCGCCAAAGTGTTCACTTGGCACTTGGGGCCCAGCGGCCAAGTCTGCCCAACAAACGCTCCGAATTGAAGCCTTTAGCACCCTAGATATATACAATCACTATATATATATATAGAGTAATATATAATATATATATGATTATATATATATATACTACACATGATATAACCTCTCCTGGTCCCTTCGGACCCCCGAACGCGGCACCGGCAGCTCCACCCGCTCGGACTCGTCTGCGCGGACTCGTCTGGGCGCCCGGCAGGTCGCAGACCAGGCCGCTATCGGGCACGTCGGTGGGCCGGACAATCTTCCGAATCTGCGCGCCGGGAGCGAGTCCGCCCCCTGGGGGTGAAGGAAGGCAGAGGCGCCGTAGTAGGAGGAGGTTCGATTTAGAGATCTGAAAAAGGCTAGGATCTGCTCGTGACCCATGTCGTGCTTCTTTATGCTTAATTGAACCCCTCTTTCGGTTCTGGCTTTGGGACTCTCCTTGGAACATCTCCGTACCATTTCCCGAACCACACCGCGCGACCACGGAGTTCGGTGCCTGATCAAAATGCTGCAACTCTGGTGAGAGACCCCCGTGCATGCAAATCACCTTCCTGGGCCGATTCGCGAGAACCGAAGCGGCGTCTCGGTTCCCAACGGTTTGGAGTCAGACCTTTCCGGCAAGGCTGGCCTAGCGAAGCGAACGTTAAAATGCTTGGTGTTCATCCTCTTTAGCACCCGTTGCCGGTGATGCGACATCGCCTGTTTTCATAAACCGTCTTCGTTTTCCTCTGCCGGCCATTTTTTTTGGATTCGTGGTTTGTTGGTTTGTTGCTGGTCCCTGAAGTTTGAGAATCCTGTTTAAAATGATTGATCTCGAACCCTTAGTAAGACAATGGTTGTTTCGGGATTCAGGCTATTGAACCAATGGTCGTTGGAATGCCTGGGGGGTTGATAAAGGAATCCCACACAACCATCAATGGTTACAAATCAAATCAACCAATGTTCAAAGTGTCCTTGAAGGCTGGGGATCCATGTATTATAATCATTAATTTTAGTATTTGGTCATTTGGTCATTTGAACAACCAATGCAATTATATGCAAATGACATCCAATGACTCATCATGACTCTCTCCCACCCCAAACCTCAGCTCTTTTCACCTGCGATGCAAGCTCCTTGCTTGGGTCGCTTCCTGCCGTGCCAAGGCCCTCCTCTCCATCTCATCCAGCTGACGCTGTCGGGCCATCAATTCCTCCTCCCAGGCCAAGAGCTCGCGAACACTGAGGCACGGCCGCACCCCGCCGCCGCCTTCCGCCTCCGCGCGCCGGTAAGACGGGCGCGCCGCGGCCGAACGGCTGCGGTTCCGCGCGGCGTCCGTGCGGCGCGGCGTCCGCGGGAGGTCGTCGATCCTTTGGCCCCACCAGGGATCACGCTCGTAGGACGAGGCGTCTGAGACATCAGACCGGTCGGGCGAGGTCGGGCGGGCGCTTTGGCCGTCTTGGTGCGTGAAGTATGGGAGGTGGATCTTGCGGTTCTCACCACAGCTCCGAGCGTTGCATCTTCTCGGATGGAAGCCACACACGCTGCCCTGCTGCTGCAGGTCATAAAGGAGATCTTTGGCGCCTTCAATACGGTTATGTTCCAAGCGCAGCCACAAGGGACTCTGGTGCAACGCACGGCCCCGTTCCACTGCTCGCACGAGATAGAGGGCACCACTGGCTGCAATGGAGTTGTGAGACAAATGCAACTCATCAAGAAGGGGGTTCTTCATCAAAAGGCCTCCGAGCACCTCAGCACAGTCATCCTTGATGTGACAGTGGTGAAGCTTCAGGATTTGCAGCTTCCACTGTCGCTGGCAGAAGCTGGTAATCAATGAGAGCCCCTCATGACCAAAGAAGTTCCAGGACAGGTCCACCAGGACAAAGTCATCCTCCTCTGGAAGTTCGCTCCTCATGTCTTGGTCACCTAATCGTCGGTGCGAGCGCACGAAGCGCCGCACCATCTCGGCCGAACGGTCGACGCGCCGCACGAAGCGGCGACAGATGGGGGAGGCTCTGGGCATGAATCCGTTTGAGCCAAAGGCGGCACCTGGCATGAAGACTTTGGACACCTGGGAAGGGAAGCTGGCGAAGTTGGTGACGCATTCGGTCCAAATAAGTCAATGGTCTCTGGAGTTTGGTCTGGGAGTCACCGGGAGTTCGGTGGAATTAGTCCCCAGTGATGTGGATCTGGGGCACCCCGATTTCCTCCAGCATTCGATCCTTTGAATCTCCTGGCCTTTGTTTACATCGGCTTATTTGATTTGCTATTAACCGGTGATCCGCTAGGCCACTTGATATTGATTGTGGTCATAATATTAAATTCCATTTATGTTATTCCATCTTGGTGTTTTACATGTCTGCAGCTCATTCTCTTGATCCTTCTCCCACTGAGCACAGCGCTCGTCGACCAGCGCGCTGATCGGCAAACAATTGAACACCTGGCGCCCGACCGCGTCTCGACGGATCACCGCGAATCCGACACACATCGCTGACGCGTGTCCACCCGTGGGCACCATCCTCGTTGATATTCGGCATCTGTAAAGCAGTCACGTGAGGAAGTCGGGGTGCGATCCATGGAGGAAGTCGGGGTGCCCCTGTCACGTCACATCCACTGATGGGACTCAACATCCACCCCATTGCGCTGTGACTCCTGGCGGTTTCGCTTGGCTTTCGCGCCCGTTCCAACCCGAGGTACCAAACAAAGACACGGAGCCACGAAGCACCGACCACCACCCGCATCTGTCCCACCGACCTCTCGTCTCGCTCCAGACACGCGGACTCCTCTGGCTGGGGGCCCCGAACGTCGCAGAAGGTCTTCCAGAGCTTGATATTGAAACGCCGCTTGCACTCGTCGTAAAAACCATAGATCCGCGTAATCGAGGCGCTTTCATGGTTTCCGCCTCGGGTGGTTGATGGATCCGCCCGGTGTTGGACGGCAGCGTGGCAGGTCTGGAGGTCAGGTCATGCCATGTCAGGCATGGGGCAGCCATGCCTGACAGCCTTGCTACCTGCTGTGCTGAACAGAGTGGAACACAGTGGATTATACCTGGATCTTATAACTATATGCAAGCTTTCTGCTTAACTTGGGGTTGGTCCCACATGGGTCCCGGTCCTCCTTCGTTCGCACCAAGAGACTCGGCTCGGCCCGACCTGGGCCGTGTCCCATATGTCCCATAGACCAGCATCCAACAGGTCGACCCTCTATTCCGGAAGGCCGTCCTTTCGTTGCACAGGTCGGGTCATCGAGTCGACCCTGGTGGATCACCGAGTATGCTACAAGGAACCTGCCAGAACCGAAAGGTCCGAACTTCCATGGAGCTGTTGGCTCTTGATCTCGAACCACCACTTGTTGGCGCCTCCAAACGCGTGCCCTCCCTATTGGGCGCTCGACGAAGCAGGAAGAAGTTCTCGGGATACAACACCTACAGCAGTGAGACAGGTGGGGCTTGAAGGCAGTCCTAAATCGGTCCCAAAATGCTGCAAATGAATGGCGTTATCAGTGATAGAACATGCACCCCTGCAAGAGATGGAGGACCCTCTGCCGCTTGGAGATCCCGAACGAGATGGGAAAAGAGATCCTCAAAGGATCCGTCAGTTCCCGACTCGTTCCACCTGTGGCACCAGAAGACGAACCCAACCCGGTCGCCCGTCGCTCCCTTCCGCATCGCGGATGGACCGGAGGCTCCGTGCCTTGTAGCTGAAGAGGAGCACAATCGTCTCAAGGCTCTGCTTACCTGTGGAGAGGTGGCGTTCAATGATAAGAACGGGAAAAGCCACGACCAACGGTTCCTTCCCCGATGGGAGCTTGCAATCCCACATGACCCGAAAAAAGCCACTGGCCCGGGCGCCGAGCAGCCGGCCCTGATGACTGGTGCTGCAAGCTGCTCCCATGATCCATCCACCATGATCCATACATGACCTCCGAACAAATCCCGCCTCGGTCCACGTAGTCGCCGAGAAAGAGGTAGTTGCTGTCCGGCCTCGGTGCTTCGCCGGCCGCCGAAGCGACAGCGGCTACTGATGAAATCGACATCACATTGAGTGACCGTGGCATATCGATACCAGGGCCCCCCCATTTCGGGGTGTCTAATCTATATGTATATATATATATAGCTCCTATAGAGAGCTTATAAGGGGTATCTCCAACTACCGGGGCCCTATATATCACAAGACCCTTCGGATCTCCACAGCCGGATCCGTGTCGGCTTTCGTTCTCGGATGTCCCCCGACATCAGAGTGCCATTGCGGGAGAAGACCTATGAGTCCAGTCCTAGGTCCGCACGCTCCTTCGGCCACGCCACGGAAACTTCCCATACTCGAACATGCGGAGCAAGTCGTGAAACTGCCTCGGGGGCGGAAGGTCGACCAACCGCGTTGAGTTCCGAAACGACGGCGGAAAAGCACAAGGACGGTCGTCCGCTGCCCTTCGCCGCTGGGCCGAAGGAAGCCCACGCAGAGTTCCGAAAGCCCACGCCCCCTCTTCCACCGTCCCACCCTCTGCGCCCTACCCGAACGAAAGGGTGGAGGATGGAGGTCTCAGTGCGTCACCCATGCACATCGCCACAGATGTTCATCGGTGCCTTAGAGGTCGATCTGAGCAGGCTCAGCTGGGCCAACGTATACATCACTCACTCTCCCATCACGATTGCTATCTACCAGGACCGACACCAAGAGGTGTCTATGAATAGCCTCTTAGAGTCTTAGAGGTTAAGAGGTGTCCCAAAAACACCTGTTGGAAGGTCCTGGTCCCGGCTAGACAGCGGCTTTGATTTTCATCCCATTCCCCATTCGGATGGATTTGGATTCCACGGGCCCAACATCGACACTGAGCTTGAACGTGGACACGCTAATTCCAAAGCGGGAGCCGGGGCTCCGCACTTCAAGCTCCAGGAAGGGGCTTTGTGAAAGTAAAGTCTGTCGGACCTCAGACCGCTCCACGAGCGACCGAACGGCTGGCGGCGAAGTGGCGACACCAATGACGCGAGCGAACGGGTCGAGATGTTGGCCGTCGAAGGAGTTCCAAACGATCCTCCACCCACCTTTTTGAGCGGGGGAAATCGAGAAAAGCCGCCCCATCTCCACTTCGGAAGCCCGCTCCGGCTCCACGAACCCCCCGACTCCTTCGTGTCCCTCGGCGCTGGTTCGGAAGCCCCCTGACGCCTGGGCGTCGCAGAGACGGACCCCCGAAGCAATGGGCCACTGGTGCCCCCACCGCGAGGCAGAGGCTCTTCAGCTCCAACTCCTCGAACCTCAGCTCGGAGCTGCTTGGCACCCGGGGGGCCCTGGGGTCGGGAGGTGTTCACCGGGGCGGATCACGTGGATGGCCCCGGTGAGGGCGGAGGCCGGGAGGCCCCCTACGTGTTCCAGGTTTTGGATGGAAAAATATGGAAAATGGGTAGTGCGATGTGGTTTTAGTGGGTTGAGGCACTACCATCGAGGCACTTCCATCATCTTCCATAACTTACTTCGGTTCCTGCGAGGTAGTGCCATTGCATCGTATACCGCCAAGGGGGAACCAAGGCGACCGTCGCTTCCCGTCAGCAAACCGGACATGGAGAACCGGTGGCGACGACCCACGAAGACCCCGGTGCCTCTACCCGTCTCGCGGCTCCGGCCTCGACCGAATCCACAACGGTTGGGCCAACGTCGACGTATCGAATCCGTCTTCACACGACACGGCTCCACCGTCGGAAGCTTGACTTCCGCAAGACTGCAAGACCTGAACTTCCGGAGGCTTTTGGGCGACTGGCACCTGTGGCACCTGCACCCAAACCGGTGTTCGCCCGAGGGGAACAGAATGCAGTCGAGGCGTGAACCCACCAACAAACCCCTTCTCCTCACCGAAGGGGAAAACGGCCTCTTATATGTCTTATAGTAGCAATGCCCTTGTTGCTAGTAGTTTCTTGCTACTAGATGCTACTAGGAGAGTACTTATGCCCTTGCTACTCGTAGCGATGCCCTTGTTACTGTTCCTGGGAAGCTTTGAAGCTTGACAAAGGCTTTCATTTTTCTCAGCTCTCCTCCCATGATCATCAAAACACAGCCTAGAAAAAAGATGTGAGTCTTTAATCCCTAAGTGACTAGATGTCGGCGCCCCTACCCCGCAACGTCAGCACCCCTGTTGACTGCAACCAGGACCGCACAACACGAAGCCACTCGACGTCTACGCCGAGGCGCGTCACAGGCTTCCCGGGCTTCGAATGCCGCGCATCGAGGCACCTCCGATACCACGCCGGGCGGCAAGGAGAAGCGGCGCCGCCACCGGCGAGTTCGCCGAGGAGAGCGGCAGGGGGGGTTGAGGTTGACGGCACTTGGAAGGGGCCAGTTCGTTTTGTGGGGTGGTTTTCGGCGAAGTAAGTGAGCCATCTATAATCTAAGAGCCGTAAGTTTCTCAGGAAATGTGATCCGCGAAGTGAGCCGTCCGATCGTGAGGGTGACTCCCTGCCCCAGTCTGGTCTCCCTTTTTGCGTGGCGCCCGGAGAAGCCATGGTCCCTCCGACTCGGGCGACCTTGAAATGAGTTCCTTCGCCTTGAACTGCGACCGGTGCACCGAGGCAGTTCGGGTCTACGGCACCATGACCCACAGCCACATCAAACCATCTATCGATATCTATTCTTCTCCATCTCATCTTTAGAACCTTCCAACCGGTCTCCGAAATAGAGGATTTGGGGCAGACTGACCGGACCTTCTTGAACGTCGCAGGTGGTGACCTGGCAGGCTCGTGCCCCTGGTAGGGTATATCTATCGTCTCCTTCTCATGGTTCCTGCCTTAGAGCCCCCCCCATCTCCCTATAGGAATAATTAGATGTGAATCCAGACCCGTTCCACATACATGCCTTCTCCATCTTCTCCCATGGTTTAGCATTTCCTCGCCTCTTCGCCACCTCCTCAAAGTCCGTGGGGCTCGACATCGCGGCCTGGAGGTCGTGATGAATAAGGGGGGCCGATGGCGTGTGGAACGCAGAAGGAGCGGGAGGTTGATGAGTTGATAAGTTGATGGATCAAAAACAATCAGAACCAGTTGGTGGCTTACAACTGCTCTTACAACTGTTCTGACTTTCTTTTCACTTACCAGTTGGTGACTTACAACCAGTTGGAACCAGAGGAATGTTGACTCCTTTCGAAAATTCCCCCGCAAACTAACCAGAGAACCAGAGAATTGCCCTGTGAAGACCATTTTCCTCTACAAAACCCAGTGGTTTTGGGGTCCATGTTGCATGGGAGTATTCCAACCAACCTCTTTCAAGTCGACCTGGCCGTCGGCTCCTTTGAGGCCACTGATGGATGAGTGAAAGAGCATGAGAATGAGGTCATCGACAGGATACCCCTAGCTTTTGTTCCAAGCCACCCTCCTCGCGAAAAACTTCAGCCCACGTGGACGGCAGAAGTGCCAGGTGTTGTTTTTAGCCCCAAGCAGAAATCCCAATGCCTTCTAGGTCGTGCAGCAGAGAAAAAGGCCGCGTAGGTAGGAAATACAGTATTAAATACCAGCACCACCCAGTTTGGGTGGCTTCTCGGATTTCAATAGAAAATACATCTTCGGGCCCGGCCCAGCGGGTCCCACGCCGCGCGGGTCCGCGGCCTTCATGGTGGGACCGCTGGCACCGGAGGGCGACGGGACTTTGAACCGGATTTCCGGCGGAACGGAAGCGGCAGCGTTGAACCTGAAGGACCTTGGCTCACCGAACCACCCCCAAAGAGATTGTGTTTAAAAATAGCCTTTAAGGGCGAGTTGTCCTATCAAAACGGAGGTCAAATGGAGGCTCCACGGGTGGTTCATGCTGTTGATGTGCCTGCAAGCCCTTCTTAGTGAGTCAGGCATGCTCAGAATGCATGACAAGGTCAAGAATGACTAGCTGAAGTCATTTTCTCCTGTTGGACTCGCACACGGTGCGAGTCCTGTGCTCGATGACTAGGCCAGTTTGGCAGCCAGGGACCGTCTATAAGAAGCTGTTGCAACATGAGGACCATCCTGTCGGGGTGTCCTGGCTGGACTACCCCACACTACCTATAGGCTTCCAGATGGTCCAGGTATAGACTCAACATGATGATTCAAGTCCTGACTGCCAGCAGTTGATGTTTCAATCTTGTTCGCTTGTGGCACTTACACCGTATACTACAACTAGGTGGGACGTTGGCAGCGGTCGGTGACTGCCACTTGATGCAGTCATCATGAGGGCCCACAACATCGAACCACCTTCTGTTCATTTCTGCATGGCCCCGAGCATGCCACCGCATCTCAACTGCCACGTTCCAAGACCCCGGAGGCTTTTTCTCACAACAAGGCCTCTGCAAGCACCTGCCGTTGGCCTGACCCCGTGGAACGCGCAGGCTACTTCTCGCCGCTGGAACCGCGAGATTCGTCCCAGGCGAACGTGGGTTGCCTGATGTTGCCGCATCCAGTGAATTCTTCCCCAATCTAAACCATACCTATATACCCATCTAATTCGACCTAGTCTAAGACTCAAATTCAGTCTCATCTAGTCTCCGTTTCCCTAAGCGCTCCAGGGCGCTCCTCACGTCCATCTCCCACCGCCCTAGCCACCTCGCCGGCGCGCTGCCGCGAGGAGCGCCGCAAGGAACGCCGCGCTCGTGCCGAGCGCCGCCACACCGAGCGCCGAGCCCATAGGGAGCGGTGCTGCCTCCGGTCGTTGGCTCGGCGGCGTGGAGGTTTCGGGTTCCAACATGTTTAAAGCAGGAGATACCACTGGTCTGAGACCACCTATGCATACCCTGACATTCCATGTATGGGATCTACATTAGCTGAAACCGCCCCAACTGATCGGCAGATATCGGCATATATTCCCTTCCTATGTTCACAATCTGGATCTGAGCACCAAAACTCTGAACTCCCACTCGGTGGGTTCTTGCTGGTCGCCCTTCTTGCGGGTTGATCGTGGTGAACCAGCTTCCTTCCCGGCTTGCCTTAACGGGCTCAGAATTGACATGGTTTGGGTCTATCCCACGCCCCAAGGGCCCAGTGGATGATGACCTGGTGACCCCATGACCGGTGACCCCATCACGTGGTGACACGTTTTTTGCGCTTTTTTGCCCGCATTCTCCAGCCCGGGTCGGTGTATGGCACAAATGTCCCAAGTTTGGTGGTTTACCATGGTTTATCTGGTCCATCTCAAAGGCATGGCAGGTGTGAGAGTGCCATCTGCTCCTTGAAACCACAACTCCAGATGTTCGGCCTGCTCCACTCGTTCTGCTCCGTCCACGGCGGGTGGCAACATGTCGCAAGGAGGAACAGTGCTGTGCACCATGTGCCTTTGTTGGCTTTGTGCAGGCAGAAGTTTACAACTTCAATCCACAAAGTCGCCTCACACAATGAACAGGTCATGGAAGAAAGTATCTCTCATCTTCTCATCTTCTGTGGGTGATCTAACTACCCCATGCCATGCCATGCCCCGTTTTTGGTCATCAAATGCTAGTGAGTTCTTGCGTTTGGGTCCACCAAGTCTCACTACCTTCACTTCTAACAGCTGTCTAAACTCAGAGCCAGCCACAAGAATCTAGGCCATGGGCACAGTACCTGGCAGGACTCCCAGCATGCTGAGCGCGTGGTTGCATCACTACATGAAGTGGCAAGTCCAAACATCCGTGGCTTTTCTCCTAGTCCTTTTGTCAAGCACTTCCTCACCAACTAAGAACACCATCCAAATTCAATGCTTAGGTAATAACTTTTACAGCAGGTTTAACATGGTTTAACACAGTCATAGGTTTATTCAATGCTTCAATGTTGTTGAGCAGCCAGTACTAAGGTTCTCAACATCTCATCTGTAGCATTGGCGATGCAGCGTTCCGAACGTGTAAGCAGCATAGTGGACCCACCCACACAATCACCCCAAGCAGTGCCATTGCCAAAACCATTGTGCGTTTTGAATCATACCAAAGGTCCAAACATGCCCCGAGAAAGACGGACACAAAGCCCAAAACCAAAAAAGGCCCTGCATGGGCCCCCAACATCCTCTAGCTGCCTTGTGATCGCAGCTTGAGAGGACCAAGGGCTTTCCGTCTCGGACCATTCGCACGAAGAGCTCCGATCCGCTGGCATAGAGCTCCAGAACCACTGCAGTGGCATAGCCTTGCGTCGAGCTAGCCCAGCGCGCTCGCGCTCGCCTCTTCACCGCTGCTGCGCAGCAAGCTTAGAGGCTTAGAGGCGTTTTCTCTCTCCGCCCCAGTGGGGCTTAGGATGGCCGGAGGTGGCGCTTGGCACGATTTGAAACACCTTCTTCTGGAGCTCTCCATGTTCCGCCCACATTCCGCCCACGTTCCGCCCGCCAGTCGGACATTCGTCCCCTGAGCCCCTGGCCCGGCCAAATCCGATCCTCAGCTCCGAGCCCGGTTCTCCGTGCGCGTTCCGCGCGGTGGGACGACGCCACGGGACCGGTCTGGCCGAGCGTTCCGGCCGAGCGTCCCAAGCTTGAAGCGCATGGAGCATGTAAATCATGGTGCCTTGGCCGCGGTTCAAGCGCTTCGGCCGCGCCGCGCCACTGTGGCACGGCTCCCCCCATGTTGTGGTGGGTGGGGTGAGAAACGGTTGGGCGGGGAAACGTGGCGAAAAAAGAGGGAACGTCCACACGGCAATGGTTTGGTATGTTTGCACTTGGTTTTGTTCTATATGCTTCTCCGATATTTCAAATCAAGCTGCTATCATGAGTGGACCATATTGCAAGCCTTGGCCAGCCCTTTTCACTGGCATTCCTCATCTGCTCCACCACAGCGTGCCACCTGTGGTAGTGCCAGCGATCAAATGGACTGTTTTGGTGTCTCACGGGGTGTCATTGCTATACCAACCCCCCCCCCAAAAAAAAAAAAAAAAAACACATGCTTCCCAGACAGGACTCATGGAACTGCCATAGGACTGCCTTCAAAACGGGCGTTCGGGGTGGTGCCAGAGGGGGTCTTTCTGGGGCGGCAGTCCTATGGCAGGCCCATGGGTCGTGTCTGGGCTTAGGCGATGCCATCTCATATCGCCTTGGAAATTCACTTTGGAATTCGACCATCCTTCCTATCCTTCCTCTACTAACTCCATCTAATTACTTCTTTCACTCTCTCGTGAGCCCCCTCATCTATCTGACAGGGCTTGACACGGCTTCTCCCACCAGTTCTTTCACACCATTGTCCTTCGCAGAACCGGTGCTTTCATCTACTACCGTCCACTCTGTCGTTAGTGATGCCACCCAGTGACGCTTTGGAGGCGGCCCAGGTGGTCCAGTTGCTGTGGAACACCGCCGCCAATTGCTGCCGAAAGCCCCACGCCAGCGCCTCAGCTCCGGCGTGGCGTGAACGCCACGCGGCTTCCCGCGGCGGAACGGGCTGCGTGGCTGGGAGGGAGACATCGAAGAATCTCAGAGGTACCTGCATGGACCATCTTGGACCGTCACCTGGACCATCCTGGACCCCATCTGGATGTGGCTGGGTGTGGAGCTCCCGGAGAGCATTAGTGGGCTGGGTATCCAGCCAGGTCCATCCGGAGATCCGGATGGTCCAGGTCTCCTTGTTTGATTGAACCCGTGAGATCGAGTGAGTCTGACTCGTCTTGGAAAGGTGACACCAATCCCATGGGTGGGTTGGGGCCCGGTATTTTTGCGGTTGGGTTTCGGCTCCTTCTCATGTTGTCCACATTCTCCCTCTTCAACCAAGTGCCGCGCATGTGTTTTTTCTTCTCAAAGACGATGCGACTGAACCAGTTCGTGGCTCGCGCCTCGTCAGCCAGTTCCTCCGAAATGCTCTCGGGCAGCCGGACGCCTGCGCTCGCAGCTTCTTCCGGAAAAGAAAGCGCCGCTGGCCAGGCAGAAGACCCTAAGGGATTGGAAGCCGGAAGCGGTTTTGTGGAACGAGGAATGTCAAGAAGGTATAGTCAGATGCTAACCAGCCGTCAAACCAGATCAAACTAGACGGAGGCCTACTTGGTCATGCCAAAAAATATCCACGAACCTAATAAGCCCATTTGACCTCTGTGTTTTAATTCAAAGAGAACAAAAACTCCTTGTTTGGTGTTGGTGATCCAGAGGTCATGCAGCTTTGCACTGGAGGAGTCCGTTGTGCGGGTCGAAGCAACGATGCGGCCTGCGCAGCGAGCTGAAAGGACACAATCATAGAGCATATGATTCCAAGTCACCTTGGCGCAGCGTCAAAAGTGACGAAGAAAAGCTGAGTCGGGCCCTGAGTCGGGCCCCTCAAATTGAGTGAGGCTTTGCAGGGACCTCCAGCTGGGCCACTTTGAAGAACCATGAGCTAAGAAGCTCATGCTTGCATTAATGCTTCCAACTGATGCTTCTTACGGCGAAGTCAATGCCAAGGACAGTACTCCACTGAGAATAAACAACACCTCAGGCTGGAGCTTTTCATCTAGGAGCCGTGCAGCTCCTTATTCCGAATCTATTCCAATTCAACGCCACACATCACCACAGAAACCTGCCGCAGAAATGACTGCCCTGCCCGATCCGCCTGCTTCGAACGCCACCAAGCGACGTTCGCCTGGCTCTTCCACCGGGCGGCAAAGTCTCGGAAGGGCCTCTCCGCTCGGATCTCCTGATCTCCGGTGAGTCAACGATCCGCATTCGGTCCGCAGCTTCTGCGTGTTTGTGTGTTGCGTTAAGAATTCACATGAAGGAACTCTGATGATTCAGGATGTTGAACTCATGCTTCTCCCTTCTTCGTGGTCGAACTCATCCCCTCGCCCTCATGGCCTGACCTAGACCTCCGCCCACCCCCGGCGTCAGATAGGTCCTTCAGCGTGGGGAGCACCGAGCCATCACAGGGCGAGGTGGCAATGCGGCCGGGCAGTTGAAAGGGATCCTCCTGGAGGAAGGAGGGCCCTGAAGGGCCCTGAAGGCCCTCCTTGGTCAGTCACTCCTTCGACCTGTCAAGTTGACCCGAACTGACCAACGAAGTCTGCCCGGATCCGGAGGGATCGATGGATGTTGATCTTCTCCCATCTTCTTTCGAGTGTTGAGCTTCTTGCGCCAAAATGCGCACCCAGAAACAAAGACAGAAATGACATGAAATGACCCCAAAAACACCATGGAAATGCAGATTCTTCATGATTCATCCTTCTTTGATGGCCTTTTTTGCTCTGGGTCCTGAACGGCGAGGTGAGTTGGACTTCTTAGAACGGCATGTGCAATTTATATATTGAACCCCCAAGAAAAGCGCCCTAGAAGTCCTATTCGACCATATTTTAACGGACTGAAGTAAAGCATATTCCTAGACTCGGGTCACCGAGTCAGACCATTCCTTTGATAGTCTTTGCCTCCCAGGGTTAATGATTTAACAAAAAAGATTAAGCACACCGCCATAAACAGCTTCGGAACGTCCACCACTCACGCCCCGTGCTCGGTCCACGCTCCGTCCTTGGGAGGCATCGTGTTCACCGTGGCCTGCGACGGTGGCTCGCACGCTCGGCTCGCACGGTCGAGCACACGAGCACTGGCCATCGGGAAGGAGGGAAAAGACGGGGTCCTATATATTCCCTGGGAGTCAAGGACTATCAAAAGAATAGTCTTTAGGTGACCCGAAAAGGAGTTTCCTTTACTTCAGTCCAATTATTTTAAAAAAAAAGTCGTTGGGACTGCATTTAACTTAAGATAGTGGCTGAGTGGCTCTTCCAGGAAGAAGTGGTCCCGCATTTCCACATGCCATCAGATATATGATATAAGGGAAAGTTGAGTTGTGAAGTTGAAGTGGTCCCGCCTTCCATGTTATAACATTATCCTTCTTCCAGATATAGATCTCTCGATGGAAAGTGTGAAGGCAAACGCGCAACGTTGGCGATGGCAGGGGGGGTCAATTCCGCTGGTATAGGATTTCTGGCCCGGGCCATGGTAATGCGTGGCTTTGGACCAAAGAAGTTTTGCTTTTTTACTGGACGGATTGGACAGGACAAACGCAAAGCAGCCAGGGCCGTAGGGCTCCAAGTACCTTCTCAGAAGGTACTTGGACCCTCCAAACCTACATACCATTGACTCCAATCACCGTACCTGAGGTTCGGTACGACTCGATCCCAGGGAACATGGTCTTGGAAGTCAGCGTCCATCATTTCGTCCACGTGCAAAAGACCTCGTTGCCTGAAGGCTTCGCGGGAAGAGGAAGGAGCTCAGGAGGTCCAAGCTACCCAGGTTCCGCTCGTTGTCACAGGAGTAGAGTCCTCAGCGTGCTCCCAAACGACGCCGATGTTGGGCAATGTTGGGCAAGGTTGGTCAGAATTGGTCTTTTTTTGGTTGGACATGGTTGGAACAGGTTCCCAGCCACTTCTGGCAATTTCCATGCAATTTTGCCAACTGGTTGGCTTTGCACTGGTGGATGTAGGAGAAATGTGGCATCCTCCGGTTTCTTGGAGTCTTCCAGTTCTTCAAACACCCGACATCCCCTTGGAACAGACACATCGGCGCCAGAGGCGGCCACATCGGGTGTCCAGTTCTCCTCCCGGTCCAAACCACGAGAGAGCCGCCATCGTCGCCTTTGTCGCCCCACGGGCGTCGCAAGCGGCGAGAACAAGGTGACCCTGGTCGCACGTGCTTGAACTGGGGTTTGCTCCCACAAAACCCATGGCCCTTGACGTCCAATGGTCTCACCCACCTAAATCACCTCACCCCTCCTCATACCCCATCTCACCTCACCCCCCTTTGGTCCACTCCACCCTTCGGCTTCCCACCGGGCCACGGGTGGCCTCCTCGCCCCACCAGCTGAGCTCTCCGTAGCTTCGGTTCAAGGCTTCGGCCAGCTGCTGGAACCTCGCCACGCCGCGAAGGTGCCGGCGACCGGCTCACGTCGTCCGCCACACCGCGCTTCGCCGCTCTTCCGTGACCAATTCCCAACCACTCCGTGGACCCAGGACCTGACCGTTTGGGGGGTGTCTGAAAAGACGAACGGTCCTGGAAGTCCCCAGTTGTTGCATGGTTTGAAATGGATTGAAGGCTTTGTCTGGTCAAATCCGTAGTAAAACAGTGGTGGTTCGGGATTCCGGTGATTTGAATTGAATGGTGATTTGATTTCTGGGCTCACGGTAACACTGGGCCCAGTCGATGATGCTTAGGTTGCAGGGCGGGCCTTTCTCGAGATCAGATAGTGATTGTTGACCGACGATTACGGGTAATAGGACAGAGTCGAACAGACCCATCCTATAACCCAAGGACCTTAACCGATGATCCGAGTGCCCATGACTATCCTGGGCCGGCTTATGACCACCATATAATTGTCCATGTTGAATATATCAGTGTGAGACTATTAAGACATGAAGACACCTTCGCTTGTAAAAAGGTGCATGAACAACTCTAGGGCTATGGAGGTTCGATTCAGTTCGACGTTTCTTTTTGCAATTCTTTCCCGCAAGCGTTGGCTTGACCACTCCATACAAATCGTGCAAAAACGTGCCTCACCATACCCACCACCAGAAGCATAGACCTGTCATCAAGCCTAAAGTATCGAGGACTCAACTGACCACAGGGATTTCTACGATTTCTGCCGGCTGAAGAAAAGCAGTCAGATCGTACCCACAGGATGGTTCTCACCCCCACAACGTGCCACAACTTTGATTGTTGGGCCACCAACCAGCCACCAACCCGGCCCAAGAAAAGACCGAGTCGACCGAGGTGGAAAGCCGCTTTTGAGCTGAAACACCGTCCCTTACCCCCAAAAAAACACCTAGAGGTTAAGTGAACTTTAAAAAAACGACTGGGGTGCCTATGAGATACCAAATTTCTCCAGTATAGGGCCCAGTTATATGCTATAATCAGCCTCCAAACGCCCCGGTTGCCGCCACGGTGCTGGCGTTCCGCTTGGCCCAGCAAGGATCCGGTACCACAGTTCCCAGCAGTCAGGTAATGCTTTTGAAGGCGATGCCTGGTCACCATCCGCTGAGCTGAACCGAAAGTAGGAGCAACGGCGCTCCATCGGAAAAGCATCGTGTTAACTCCCCAAGAGTTCCTGACTCAAGACTCTTAGAGTCCGTGGCCGAGTCCAAAGTACTTCATGTCAAGGGAAAAGGGACATCGTAGGACATCCCCTTCAAAAAATCCCTATACAAGCCTTTCCACATGATCCCTCCGGTGGGGATCGCTGTTCGGCCGCTCACCTTCGTGAGAGGCCGAAACAGGGATAGGGGGCTAGGCCAAAAAACACCCGCCAAGCGAGGACTAGTAGCAGGAGCCCCGTTCGTAGCTTCTGGTTACTAGTAGCGATGTCAGGAGCCCCGTTCGTAGCGTCCTTGCCCCTAGAAAGAAATATAGGTGCCACAGGAATAGTGTCAGTTGTAATGTTGGTTACACGTAGTTTGGTCATATTGAGGGCGCTGAAGGCGGGAGAATGATAAGCCCTTGGCATTGCCCAACGAGAGATGTTCCAAGTGCTCCAGAGATAATTGAATTGTTCCAGGTTGGAAAAATTTGCCCCTACTGCCACTGCTACTGCTACTACTTACATTCAGGGCACTAGGCACAGTGCTAGTATTGCATAGTCTAGCATAGTGGTAATGCAACAGCAGAAGAGTACATTGCAGGAGCAGCACGGTCAAAACGCAAGTATTGGAACGCTTTGTGCAAAGGAGAGAGATCCAACCACTGCAAGAACTCTGCAGAAGCAAAGCGACCTAAACAATTTGAGGCTTGTCATTGTTGGTTGGCCTCCCCGAATCATGACTTATGGCACCTTGACCGCGAAGGACCAAGAGTCAGTTTGACCCCATCCCCAGTGACCCCGGTGCCAGCCTGCTGCGTCCAGTGCCGATAGAGAATGGCAAATCACCTTGGAAGCTTCATGGCACAGGTCCACCGTCTTGAAGATGGTTTTTGGGGGAACATCTACAGGAAACCCATAGTTTTTGGGGGTGAAAACACCGGGAAACCCGCCTCCGTGTACCGCTGCACCGGCACGACGAAATGAACCGCAACCAACCGTTTCATGGCCAATATTACAAGATCAAATAGGTGGCCTTTGTCGATGAAACATGTGAAAACTCCAATAAAAAGGTGTCCGAGTCCGGTTGGCTCGGTTTTTTTGAAATGCTTTCAAAGCCTCCTTCTGACGCTCCAAAAGTCACCAACGCCCCCAGGATCTGGAACAACGATTCTTCCACCCTCCAGGCGGAACCACTTCACTTCTTCTCTTCTCTTCTCTTCTCTTCTCTTCTCTTCTCTTCTCTTCTCTTCTCTTCTCTTCTCTTCTCTTCTCTTCTCTTCTCTTCTCTTCTCTTCTCTTCTCTTCTCTTCTCTTCTCTTCTCTTCTCTTCTCTTCTCTTCTCTTCTCTTCTCTTCTCTTCTCTTCTCTTCTCTTCTCTTCTCTTCTCTTCTCTTCTCTTCTCTTCTCTTCTCTTCTCTTCTCTTCT
>CAXAMN010008458.1:125410-136694 GCA_963970005.1 Durusdinium trenchii
TCTTCTCTTCTCTTCTCTTCTCTTCTCTTCTCTTCTCTTCTCTTCTCCTCCTGTGGGCTGTGTGCTTTGACTCCAAAAATACAGCCCGACCTCTCATGAGACCCTTCCCATTTCGCTTCGCTCCGTTTCCCACGCGCTTTCCCACGCGCGGTTTCGACGCCACCCGCGGCCGAGGGGCACTGGAACTGCGGCATCTCCGGTGGCCCGGAGGGCGCCGCCGCCCAGCAGTCCAGCGGCGCCCACAGGGTCCGTGCGCCGTGGCGGTGGATCACCTGGGAAGACGCCACAAACGGCGGCGGGACGGACGGACGGGGTGAGAGGCGGTTGACTGCTGCCTTTGGAACGGGTCAAGGTACCAGGTCAAAGTGGTGGGGAAGTGTGTGAAGTGGGAATTCTGGTTGGACTTTCTTCAGTTTTTCGTCTCAGCACGCGCGCTGTCGGAGGGTTCTTGGAACACGATCCGCAAGAAAGGTAGGCTGAAGAAGCGGTTCTGGTCGTCTATAAGAGGCCATCTGTGCAAAGAAAAAACACTCAGCTTTTCTTGAACAGGGTTGGTTGCTCTTAGCATCATGACAAAACACCCAGAAAAGCGCATTCCAGCAACGACAGGGTGGGGTCCAAACAAATCAACCCATCGAAACCCTCATGTCAGGTTTGAGGGTTTGAGGAATTGTTTTTTGGGGCGTTGCACAGCGCGAAAAGCCCTTCATTCATCCTGCCTGCACTTGCACCAGCTCGCATCCCTCGCAGCCACTCTGTGGCTCTGCGACCTGATTCCGAAGCCACTGGGTAGTAGTGGGCTGGTGGGTCCCAAAATGATGCTTCTGACGACTGGTCGTGGTGCACGTCGATGGAAAAAGATTGAAGAAACATCAAAACGCCCATTCAGGTGTCTTTTCATCTTACGTCAGCTAAGCCCAGGGCCCTTGGTGTTCCGCCGGTGCGTCCAGTCTGCCCGTCCACGTCGTCCCCGTCCCACACTGGTGCGGCCAGACACCCAAGGTCCGTGACCACAATAGCCTCGAAAAGCGGCCGGCTCGAAGCCAAAGCCGCCTGGCATCTGGAGCAGAGCAGAGCACAGCCGACATGAGAGCACGGACGATTGGCCAGACTGAGTGACTGAGTCTATATGGAAATAGATATTGGAGTACCTGGAACTCACCCAAATCCCTTCCAAACGTCTTCCAAAACCGGCGCCGGAGTTGTTCTCTTGGATCCGCTCACCGGACGCGACCGACGCACCGCTTCCTGCTTGGTCGGCTCCGTTCGTCTTCGATCCAATGCCCTCCCATCCACCGCGGTGGCGGTCCGGGGCTGTGGGTTTCCGCGGCGAAGCGGGAGAAAGCGGAGGGGACCGCGGGGTTCATCACCTACAGTGGTTTCAGGTAGATGGCACGCACAGAATGTCCAAGTTCGGTGGTTTAGATGGACCCCCCATCTGTCTATAAGCGTGTGGGGGGTGCCAGTTACCCTGAAAACCATTGAAAAAATATGTCCCATCCACTTGATACTCCCAACGAAATCCACCACGCCTGGGAGGCTTGCAAGGGTCAGGAGTGGAATGCATCTCATCCCGCCATGGCCCGTCTCAGCTCGCTCTTCGCTGCCGCGGCGTGAAGGCAGGTTTTGGGGGTGGAAAGTTCGAAGGGTTGTGGGGTGCGTGACGGTGCGTGTGTGGCGTCTGGAAGACAGCGTGATCATGGCACGTCTTGCACTTGGACCACATCTTCCAGCCAAGCTGTGTCAAAAACGTCAAAATATCATGTGGCGCAACACAGCTGATCGACGAAACAATAAAGCAAAGGCACGAAAATATGCAAAACGAGCACATTCTTCAGAAACGAGCAGATGTCTGATTCCAGAGCTATTTTGGTTCCTTTTCTGGTCCACCACTGGAATGTCTGGACTTCATTGAGTGCCCGTCCGTCTTTTGTTCACTTGTGCTGCCCTTCATGCAGGTGCTGTGTCACCGGTGCGCTCTATAGGTATACTTGATGATGCCATTGGTCCTGGCACATTGTGAGGCTGGACCGGGAAGCTCGAGATACGTAGATCGAGACAGCAAGTCTAGCTGAATCACCGGATTGGGGTGCTGCATGTGCAATATGCTGCACTGTGATATAGTTCAATCCATGCAACTCCCATATATCCAGGTTTGTTCAACAGCCATTTGGCTTAGAAGTTCAAGCGCTCAAAGGCCGTGAACATGAATGCCGACTCCTTTTGCTAGAAGCATGGAAGGGAAACTCCCAGCTTCGCCAAATAGCTGCTACTGGAGTGATGGCAATTGTAGGGAGGAAAGAAGGGAACAATGAAGTGACACGACGGGAAGTATGTCAAAATGCACATATCTTGGATATTCTTGGACCCTATTGTGAAACATCTTGGAATCTTGCCTCGTTCCGAACACTTTCTTTGCCATATTAGAATGCCACAAGCCAAGCGAGCTCAAAATAGTTTAAAATGCATGGAAATCCGACGTCCTGACCTCTCACGATCCCACTTCGACCGGCTTTGTCCGACCTCACTTTTCAGCAGCTACTCAGCTACTCGCTTGTTCTTGATCCACTGCAGACCTCGCGGTGCTCGTCTCTTCCAAGCCGTTCTGATCTTAGCAAATGGATCATGAGCTGTAATTAGCTCCTTTGGACATCCCCTCTGTGATAATGCGATGTAATGTGCACCACGCAGTACTTTCACACAATCCAAACAGCATGTCAGTTAGGGACAAGTGCTAGCTGCTAGCTTAGGTGACACGATCAAGGTTGAAGCATGGCTCCTTCAAGACCTTGTCTACTGCTTCTCCAGGGCCATCAAACGGGGCCGCTGGCCAAGGGAGGAGGAGTTCATCGCACTTATGAAGTCGGGTGATATTCCAGAGCCTTCTCTAGGTAGGAGGTTTTCTAGTCCTTTGGATTTGATTTGGCAACCGTTTCCTATAATGTAGCGCGCACTTCCCTAGCTGAACATCTTCACTACCCTTGTTACCCTCCCTGCAACAAGCTAGGCAGTTCCGCGGCTTTGGACATGCATCCTGCGGCTGATGAGCCTGCTGATGGGGATTGCCCATTCTCTTCGCCCCTGAGGAGAGGTGTTTGGGAGCTAATGGGAGCCCCTCCAACATCGTCCAATTAAAAAGACGTCCCCATCTCCCAAACTGGCGCTAATAGGATCCGGTGGACACCGCTTCCAGTGCAGGGCCAGCCTCGTGTCCACCAGCCATGCCATCCACAGTGCCTTGGCCAGTCGCATTCATCACGGTTGGGTCGGCGAATGGCTAGTGATCGACCCCAGGTTGGTGCCTTTCATTCTAATTCACAGGTGTGTGGAATTGAGTTTAAGGCGGTTTAAGGGATGTTTCTAATATTTCTAGCGGCAACTCAGTCAATAGATATGCCTGCCTCACGTGTGATGCGTATATGTTGAATTGTTGTGGCTGGCAGTCGGCTGACATATCATTAATTGTCTTTTCACTTGCTGCGCCGGAAGCAGTGTCGCGCATACACATTGAGGTGAGAAGGTGGTCCATGTGTGAATGTGATACAATTACTTTATATATGTGCCCGATCATGTTCTGCCTGGCACTGTTCGTAAGGTGGCAGTGGAGATGCGGAGGTTCTTCCTGGCAAACCAAGGGACCACCACATTGTGAAGGACAGAACAAAGGGCTTCAAGGTGTGAGAAGTGCTCGCAGGCTGGTCCAGTCAGCACCATTCGTGGGATGACTTGCAAGATCCCGCCACCAAGTCAGCCATCAACTTCCTCCTCCCCAGATGCTGCCAAATCGTCCTTGGTTGTTGGAGCAAGCGCTGCTGTGGTGGGAATGGAGGCTGCCTGAGAGCGGTGCGCGGTGCCCAATCACTTTCCATCCCTGATAGCGGTGATGGACTGGAGGCCGAAGCTCCCCTTGACTTCAGTGGGGGGCCTAGAGAAAGAGATGGCGGAACTTGAGGCTTTAGAGCAGGAACTACAAGCTCAAGAGCAAGCTTTAGAGGAAGAGGATAGGGATGCCTTGGAAATCCAAGAGCTTGACCGTCAGATCTTGGAGCTCGAGCTGGAGGATCAGCAGCTTCAGCATGCATCAAACTTATCTGCAGCCATGGCAAATGGTGTGCGCATTCCAGGGACTATCGATGGCCAGGATTGTCGCAAGCAGAACTTCGCCAGCCCGAAAGCTTGCAGATCATCATGATGATGATTATAAGATCTTGCCCTTGGCGCCAGAGGTCAAGAAGCTCTATGAGAAGTACTGGTCGCGTTTTGTGGCAACGCCACAAAACCATGGGCGTTCAGTCAAGCCTTGCATCTTGCTTCGCACATGTGCATGCGTCCAAAAATTCAAAAAGCATGTGAAGGGATATAGTTAAAGGGATGTAAAGGGCAAACAGTTTTGGCCATGGCTTCTGCCGTTTTTTTTAAATAAACAACGTGGAGACGCGCCCCATTGTGGCTGAAGGACATGAACCTGATTGCGTGGGAAATGAGGCGGCTGGGTGGCTGCACCCTTTCTGCACGTGGGGGTTTGAGTGAAGCAACATTCATGCATACCAATTGCATGACTTCCAGTCATAACTATACCCTTCAGGTGTGCAGTGTTGATGCATTGAGGCTAGTCGTATGGGTGGTTTTTCATTGGGTGGTTCTCCATATGCCAGTGGACAGTCTAGGGCATTTTGGCCCCTGACTGCAGTTCTTGGGGCATACCCTCAAGATGTACTTCACTGAGAAACTTTGTCAACGTTGCTGGTAACGTCTTTCTTCCTTGGGTGCAGGGCGCAAACCAAATGGTCTCACGGAACCTTGGCATGGCGTACAGTGAACTTAAAGATTGATAGATCTATATAGCCCTCATGGAGGGCCAGCCAAAACTCAACTGTCATGAGCCCATGTTCAGGGTTACCATTTTGAGGCTAACCTTGGTGATTCTACATATTCTACTCATGTTATCCCGCAATCTTTGCTGCATAGTGGAGCAGCCCCGCGATTCACTACTCTACCGTCACAAACGATTTGAGTGGTGTGCAACCATGTTTCTTTCGCGCCTAGGCCAATTAATACAATATGCAACATTGGTAATATGCACAATGCAAATATCCATGGTATATGACGCGCTATATATACACATACCGCTTTGCTTGGCCAAGGTGCACCAATGCCGCTTCTTCGCGATGCAGCATGGTGCAGGAACTTTGACCACAGTGGTCTACAGTAACATGAAGGAAGTCTCAAAGCTACGCCGTGGACGACTAATGAAGAAAGAACAGAAACATCGAACGACATCCAAGACTACCAGAAACTAGGCTAAAGCTAGCCATGCATGCGGCTAGCATGTGGTGTGCATGCATGTGTCAACAAACGGCCACGTGTCCCACGCCCGAGCTATCCCGAGCCCACACTGAGGGAAGTACATTGACAGCAAAGGCCGCCCGCGATTTGTGGACACTGCTGGGCTCGGCGCCTCCCAGAGTCCAAGCTCATGAATTGATGATCGATACAATACCTATAGCTAGGTATATACAAACAAAGGTGGTGGGGAATGGTGGGGACCTTCAACTCGATCCAGTGTGTCCCCAGGGTATACGCCCCGCTGATCAGGACTTACACCAGCCATCGTTTGGCCGCAGCATCTTGGATGTCTACACCAGCCACTTGGGCCCGCAGTGTGCAGAGCCCGCAGTGTTCAAACCGCAAGTGGAGTTCGTTGGGACCTTCGATGACATTGATGTGCTCAATGCCATTCCCATGGGCGATATTTGGGATGATGCTTCTTTGTTGGGCCCCCCTGAAGTACCTGATGACCTCTTCAAAAGTTAGGTGGGGTGGTGATGCGAGTATATGTGGGTAATGGTTTCGTTCATGTATGCATGTGTTAAGATGCACCGGCAGGATCCCTGTTCCTTGGCGGGAAACAATGGAACAATTCTTGGACTTAGACAGACTATGAATCTGAGGCGGACTTATATTTGGGTATTTAAGAGTCTTGTGCATCTTCAAGTTGAACCCCTCATATGTCTATAAATGCAACCCTGGAAGGTCTTGGGCGATCCAAACCTGCGATCAGAGGTTCTGACTGCATTGGGACAGTGTCCTTAGCCTCTGGACTGCCTGTGGCAGCATGTTTAAAGCTCATACAATGTACCTAACGGTCTCCTGATTGAGCTTTTTGCTGCTCTTTGTAAGTTTAATGCTTTTGGGGTGAAAATTGAGTGCGCAACAACGGCGCAATCTGAAAAAGTGTTCATTTTTTAGATTTGCAGGATCGGCGTTCGATGATCACAATAGGTACGTTTTGCAGGGTTTCAAAGGAAATTTCAATAGTTTGCCACGTGTATGACCCCTGCTATAGCACATTGTGGCTAATTTGACTAGGCCAGCTATCGTATGGCATCCCGAGCTTCTTCCAGCACTCTCGTATCAGGCATGACTGCCGTTCAGTTTGGCGATGGAGCCCCGTTGAATCGCAAAGGGAATTGGAGGAACAGATTCGCGCAACTCGCTTATATATATATGTCGTTTATTCCATGTGATGTCGAATATACATATACAGTATCGGTATGATGCTAAGGCAAAGAAAGAACGGGTTGAAGCTTTACGTCGTAAGCTGTCCAACCAACCCTCGCTGACAACACCGTCACTTCAGCCGACTGGAAGCTGGGTATTAACATTTGAAGGTTGCATGGTTTCTATAGAAGGCTTGTTTTTTCTTGCAAGCGCTGCAAGAAACCAGACCTCATCCCAGGAGCGCCAGTCGCCAGTTCTCATCTTCCAGCTTCCCAGATACTCCGCGTACGAAAGTTGTGCTAGAAAGTCGCCAGTTCTCATCTTCCAGCTCGTCAGATACTCCGCGCACTAAAGTTGTACTAGGAAGTCGCCAGTTCTCATCTTCCAGCTCCCCAGATACTCCGCGGACTCAAGTTGTACTACAAAGTCGCCAGTTCTCAGCTTCCAGCTCCACAGATTGCTCCGCGTACTAAAGTTGCGTGTGCTACAAAGTCGACACGCACGATCTCCGCAGAGGGTTGCTCCGGACCGGGACAAATCGCACTCTCGCCTGCATTTCGCGCCCTCGACACGCACGATCTCCGCAGAGGGTTGCCCGCGACCGGGACAAATCGCACTCCGGCCTGCATTTCGCGCATTCGACACGCACGATCTCTGCAGAAGGTTGCGCCGGACAAAACCAAATCGCACTCCCGCCGGCATTTCGCGCATTCGACACGCACGATCTCTGCAGAAGGTTGCGCCGGACAAAAACAAATCGCACTCTCGCCTGCGTTTCGCGTCCTCGACGCGCACGATCTCCGCAGAGGGTTGCGCCTCTCGCCTGCATTTCGCGCACTTGACACGATCTCCGCAAAGGGTTGCCCGCGACCGGGACAAATCGCACTCTCGCCTGCATTTCGCGCCCTCGACACGCACGATCTCCGCAGAGGGTTGCGTTTCGTGGCGGTCCGGCGGCGCTGCCCCCGGCGAGAGGTGAAGATGTGAGATGTAGATGAGAGGTAAAGATGTGAGATGTAGATGTGAGGATGTGAAGATGAGCAGAGATGTAGATGTGCAGATGTGAACATGAGCAGAGATGTAGGTGTGTGAAGATGAAGATGAGCAGAGATGTCGATGTGAGGCTGTGAAGATGTGCAGAGATGTAGATGTGCAGTTGTGAATGTAGATGTGAAGATGAGCAGAGATATAGGTCAGAATGTGGATGTGCGGAGGTGAAGATGTAGATGAGACGTAGTTCTGCAGATGTTTTTTTACGAAGAACCCTTCGCAGACGCTCTCGGGAAAAAGGGTTGGCACACCACAAACGAAGAAACCACAAAAAAACGAGGAGGTCAAGGAACACCCGACAACCGACACAACAAAACTAAAGCACACGGTGGCTACTTCTTGAGCCTTCATGCTCATGAGACGTATGTGAGAGCAACGAAATTACAACACCGCCCCATGTTTTCTGTTTTTGGGTCCCCGTTGATGCTATTGCTTGAACTAGCTTATCTTGCGATATGCTCTTACGCAATGCATTGACGTGCCATAATATTTGGCTCAAGGTTTGTGCGTGTGAAAACAGCCGCTCGATCGCCTTCGCTCACTCGCTCTTGTGAACCTTGTTGGACTGTGAGTTGAATCCAGGGACCGGGATACTGTGTATTATTACATGCTCCACTGCGGGGAATTTGGCCCTCACCCCACCCCCCCCTCCCCCCCACCCCCCCCAACACCATGTGATGACATGACCAAGCGTCGTGGAGTCCGAAAATGTCAGAAAAGTGGGTCCGGTTTCGAGTCCCTAGGCAAAACTAGCAGCAGGTAGGGAAACCAAAAAAACACGTGCATGCAGCGCATGCATACAGTGCTGAGCAATTATACACGCGCTACCCGAATAGATGTTCTAACACATGCACAGTGCATCTTAAGCAATGGGATTGTTGCAACATGTTGCAACATGTTGCAACTGACATCTAGAAGCACTTCCCACTGCCACGGGTTCACCACAGCATGTCCAGTTGAGCTGGAATCTGACGAGTTCCTCAAACCTAATACTGTGACATGACACTCACCTCGACCGGATCTCATAACCCTGCCGATACATACACGCCTGACATATTGCGCTGGGGTTCCCCGCGCAGTGCCTCGCACGTGCGGCGCCACTCGACCACGCGCAGGTCTGATGCGCTCAGGTCCTGCAAACGGTGGAGAGGTTAGGAGAGGGGTGACGGAGAGAAGGGAACAGGGAAAAGAGAGAAGGAACAGAAAAGGAAAAGAAACAGATTCAAAAAAAGAAATGAAGAGAAGACGAAAAACATAATAAGAAAAAAGTAGAAGAACAACCGGAAAATGGAAGAGAAAAAGGAAGCAGAAGAGGAAGGAAAAATAGAAGATCAAGAACAAGAACAAGAAAGAAAACAAAAACGAAAACCAGCAGAAGAAGACACAGAAACGTAAGAGTAAGAAGAAACACAAGAACAAAATCAAGAAGGAACTACTCCGGCAAGAGACCCCAAACAATGTGGGTGAACAAATATGCACGGTGATCCATGGTGGTCTATGGTGGGCCATGGTGGTCTATAGTGGTGATGTTGCATGGTGGTCGTGCATGGTCTGCTCACCGGCAGGGAATTGCCGTCCTGGGCAGCTCTGAAACCAGCAAGGTGGTGACAGAATGTGTGGAGTGGTTGGAGGGTCAACGCAGTCCGGGAGGAAGGTTGAAAATATGGAGTTTTTCTGCAAATGCTTGCAGCCTACCCTGCGCCCCCAGCCCCAGCCGCCGGACTACTCATGCCAGCCTCGCCTCCACGGATTGGAAGCAGATGCGGAAAATGCGAGGATTCATCGCCAGGTCGTGGTGCTCCTTCACCGCGTCCCAGTTGATGAGCCTCGGCGTTTCGGTGCTAGTCCTCCTTCCACCAGCTTCTGGTCATCCTTCCATCTCCCCCTGCTCAGTTTATGAGAGCCTCCTCGTCCAAGTGGCTGTGGCCTGTGGTGGTCAGGGCCACCATGTGGTGAGTTCGTGCATGTCGGTCTCTGGTGGTGATGTGACTGGCGGTGACTGGTGTAGGCGGTCCGTAGTGGTGATGTTGCTTGGTGGCCGCGCGTCGTCTATGGACTTTAGGTGGCTATATATGGTGGCCCATGGCGGTGAGCTTGCGCACGTCGGTCTATGGTGGCGATCTACGGGGTCTATGGTGGTCATGTTGCCTGGGGGTCGCTCATGGGCCTTGACGCAACACGCGAAACACCATGAGGAGGGAGGCCTACTAGAGGCCAAGAGATTTTAGCGGTATTTGCGGCGCGTCTGTCCGAAAACGAGCACGGCGCCTAAGTTTTGACCCTAAAATTCGCGTCTCGCCACCAGTTTCGGGCACGTCGACACGCACCATCCCTGTAGAGGGTCACCGAAACGAAGTCCCAGCCACCGCTTTTTGTGAGCCTGCACATATAAGACGTACTTCGAGATCGAAAAAATCGAGAAGCAGCAGGAGGAGAGGCCCGCCTCGATCTAGCACCTGTGTCTTTACTCTCACCGTAAGAACCCCTTAGTGTGTACCACACTGTTTGGGGGAAAAACGGAAAAGGATAAAGATCAAAATGAGGATGAGAGTCAAGATGACGATGAAGATGGATGAAGACTAAAGATGAAGATGGGGATGAAATTGAAGCAAGCTAGAAGTGAGAAGAAAAGATGAAGAAGACAAAACAAACGACAAATGTCCGCTATCAAAAATAGCGTCCTTCACGCTGAAGAGCAGTTGGTGGTGCTGAATTTCCATCGGCAGGTAACTGCTCTCAGCCATTTTCAGAAAGCCTTAGCGTGAAGATAGGCTGTCTCTGGTACAAAGGAATCTCATCAAGTCCTCTATGCTATGAACGGGGCGGGCTTGCCGATTCAACATTGCACTCAAGCCTAGGTGTGGGAGTTGATCTGAACCCTCTTCGGTTTAGTAAGGGACAGCTTTTCACAGCACAAAAAGAAGGAAACATCTGCGAAAGAGTCGCGGAATTTTTGCGGAAGCTTTGCAAACATTGGACAAAATAACTGTTTTCAAGCGCCTGGATCTAGCACCTGGGCCCGCAGGACGGGAAACCTATACTCTACTGCGCCCAATGCGCAAATCATAGAAGAGGCCCCTCTACTGAGTCTTTTGATGCGCCCTATGCACAAGTCATAGAAGAGGCCCCCAGAAAGGGAAACCTCTACTGAGTCCTTGGCACAAGTCATGGAAGAGGCCCCCAGAAAGGGAAACCTCTACTCAGTCTTCTGATGCGCCCTATGCACAAGTCATGGAAGAGGCCCCCAGAAAGGGAAACCTCTACTCAGTCTTCTGACGCGCCCTGTGCACAAGTCATGGCAGAGGCCCCCAGAAAAGGGAAACCTCTACTCAGTCTTCTGATGCGCCCCACGCGCAAGTCATGGAAGGGGCCCCCAGAAAGGGAAACCTCTTCTCAGTCTTGCGGAGATTACGCTTCACGCAAATAACGTTCACGTACAAATATATAAAAGCCTTCCGAACGCTTCCGCGCACGCACGCAGACTTTGAAAGCAAAATGGTCGTGTGAGCTCTGCATTACATTGCCACTGCTAAAATTCGCCCAGGAACCATTTCCCAACGAGTGGCCGTGCACCACAGACCCCCAGCGCACAGGCTGAGCTGCCTTTTGTGCACTGAGGCTTGGGGCCAACCGCGGCCGCACCCCCGAAGGCTGATGGCGTTCACCATCTTTGCCGTCCTTAGAGCTATGTAGTAGTAGTAGTAGTAGTAGTAGTAGTAGTAGTAGTGGTAGT